>CM072237.1:3029693-3222193 GCA_036851935.1 Coregonus suidteri
GCCATGCTTACAATGAGCTACAGAGGGCCCACTACTTTTTACCCGGGGTATGGGCTTAGTAAAAGTAGTGCATTTTTAATGGTGAACGATAGACAAGACACATATATTTTATGGGTGTATAAAAACTGAAGCATCCTCTTGGCCAAAAATGGTTGAGAGGAAGCCCATGGCCGGCAGTGGGGGGAAAGGGGCGGGGATTTTTGGCCAAAATTTGTAATTTTTTCCCTTGATGAACATTTTATCTCATACGTTTTTTTGTTCCCAAAAAATAAAAAAGTTACGAAAAGAGGGGACTAATTTTGTGACTTTTCCCTTTGCCCAAAATTGTAAAAAATGGCGTTGTTTTTGACGGAGGGAAAGGGAATTGGTTTTTGCACACCCCACTTTTAAGAGTAGGGTTCTCTAACGGAAATATGCAAAGAGTAGAACGCGCACATAGGATCTCTCGTAGCTCGTGCTTGGCTCTGCCCCAGCTTGCTTGGCCTGCCCCAATATGACTCATTGGTTCACATTGGAAACCGACAGGCTGTGGTCTGTCTTCGGTGGTAGTGTCTGTTCTGCTTGTGGTCCTGAGTGGTTATGTCTGTCTGTAGGGGGAGTGATGCTTAACTAGGTACACACTGGTAACAGCTAGTAAACACCAAAAACTAGGTACCACTGAGGACATAGTGAAGTGTAATCAGGGTTTCCGGGTTTAGCAGGTCAATGCTGACTTTTGCCCCCCCCCCACCCCCCCAAAAAATAAATAAATAAATAAATGAAAAGCGAATAAAATAAATACAATTTGTTGGCAGGCCAGGTTTTCTGGAGAAGACAGAAAAAATCCATGCGAAATAATGTTTTTATCTAAATTTTGATGCGAAAATACTATTGGATGTGCTCCAAACTTCATAGGCTAATATACTTCATGATAATATACTTTCATGATAATACACTTCATAGGATAATACACTTTCATAGGATAATACACTTATAGGATAATATACTTCATGATAATCACTTCATAGGATAATAACTTAATGAATCATACACTTTTCATGATAAACACACTTCATGATAATATACTTCATGATAACTATACTTCATGATAATATACTTCATAGGATAATATACTTAATGATAATATACTAATGATCAAATACTTCATAAGGATAATATACTTCATAGGATAATTATACTTCATGATAATATACTTAATAGGATAATATACTTCATAGGATAATATACTTAATAGGAGAATATACTTCATGATAATACACTTCATGATAATACACTTCATGATAATATACTTCATAGGATAAACACTCATAGGAATAATATACTTCATAGGATAATATACTTCATAGGATAATATACTTCATAGGATAATATACTTCATAGGATAATACACTTCATAGGATAATACATCTGTCATAGGATAATATACTTCATGGTAATATACTTCATAGGATAATATACTTCATAGGATAATATACTTCATCGGATAATATAATTCATAGGATAATATACTTCATAGGATAATATACTTCATAGGATAATATACTTCATGATAAATATACTTCATAGGATAATATACCTTTCAGGGTAATATACTATAGGAATAATATACTTCATAGGATAATATACTTCATAGTATAATATACTCATGGTATATATACTTCATAGGATAATATACTTCATAGGATAATATACTTCATAGACTAATATACTTCATAGGATAATATACTTCATAGGATAATATACTTCATGATAATATACTTCATAGGATAATATACTTCATAGGATAATAGACTTCATGGTAATATACTTCATGATAATATACTTCATAGGATAATATACTTCATAGGATAATAGACTTCATGGTAATATACTTCATGATAATATACTTCATAGGATAATATACTTCATGATAATATACTTCATAGGATAATATTACTTCATGATAATATACTTCATGATAAATATACTTCTTAGGGGTATAAATCTCAAGCTGCTGGACATTAGTGTAGTTGGTGGTGTTTTTCTATATTTTACTCATGTTAAAGATCCGAGGTCCTCCATGAGGGACTTCAGCTAAGTGTACCCTGACTGATTGTGTTTGGTCAGCCCAGTCCTAGCAGTCCTGCTGCCGCCCCTAGATAGATGGCTAGATCCAACATATGTGTCATGTATAGTATTAAAGATTTGCAATGGATTGATAGAGTAGAGTAATGATGTGTATCATGAACAATTGGTGCATTTCAGTTGAGCTTATTCAGTAGCACTTGGAAACTAAACATCGTTGCCAACTATTCACATCGGAGAGTTACAATGTTATAATCACCAGGCAGTCAACTGTCTATAGTAGGAAACAGAGTTGTTATCAATCACCAGGCAGCCAACTGTCTATAGTAGGAAACAGAGTTGTTATCAATCACTAGGCAGCCAACTGTCTATAGTAGGAAACAGTTTATCAATCACTAGGCAGCCAACTGTCTATAGTAGGAAACAGAGTTGTTATCAATCACCAGGCAGGCAAAACTGTCTATAGTAGGAAACAGAGTTGTTATCAATCACCAGGCAGCCAACTGTCTATAGTAGGAAACAGAGTTGTTATCAATCACCAGGCAGCCAACTGTCTATAGTAGGAAACAGAGTTTGTTATCAATCACCAGGCAGCCAACTGTCTATAGTAGGAAACAGAGTTGTTATCAATCACCAGGCAGCCAACTGTCTATCGTAGGAAACAGAGTTGTTATCAATCACCAGGCAGCCAACTGTCTATAGTAGGAAACAGAGTTGTTATCAATCACCAGGCAGCCAACTGTCTATAGTAGGAAACAGAGTTGTTATCAATCACCAGGCAGCCAACTGTCTATAGTAGGAAACAGAGTTGTTATCAATCACCAGGCAGCCAACTGTCTATAGTAGGAAACAGAGTTGTTATCAATCACCAGCAGCCAACTGCCTATAGTAGGAAACAGAGTTGTTATCAATCACCAGGCAGCCAACTGTCTATAGTAGGAAACAGAGTTGTTATCAATCACCAGGCAGCCAACTGTCTATAGTAGGAAACAGAGTTGTTATCAATCACCAGGCAGCCAACTGTCTATAGTAGGAAAACAGAGTTGTTATCAATCACCAGGCAGCCAACTGTCTATAGTAGGAAACAGAGTTGTTATCAATCACCAGGCAGCCAAACTGTCTATAGTAGGAAACAGAGTTGTTATCAATCACCAGGCAGCCAAAACTGTCTATAGTAGGAAACAGAGTTGTTATCAAATCACCAGCAGCCAACTGTCTATAGTAGGAAACAGAGGTTGTTATCAAATCACTAGGCAGCCAACTGTCTATGAGTAGGAAACAGTTATCAATCACTAGGCTGCCAACTGTCTATAGTAGGAAACAGAGTTGTTATCAATCACCAGGCAGCCAAACTGTCTATAGTAGGAAACAGAGTTTGTTATCAATCACCAGGCAGCCAACTGTCTATAGTAGGTAAAACAGAGTTGTTATCAATCACCAGGCAGCCAACTGTCTATAGTAGGAAACAGAGTTGTTATCAATCACCAGGCAGCCAACTGTCTATAGTAGGAAACAGAGTTGTTATCAATCACTAGGCAGCCAACTGTCTATAGTAGGAAACAGAGTTGTTATCAATCACCAGGCAGCCAACTGGTCTATAGTAGGAAACAGAGTTGTTATCAATCACTAGGCAGCCAACTGTCTATAGTAGGAAACAGAGTTGTTATCAATCACCAGGCAGCCAACTGTCTATAGTAGGAAACAGAGTTGTTATCAATCACCAGGCAGCCAACTGTCTATAGTAGGAAACAGAGTTGTTATCAATCACCAGGCAGCCAACTGTCTATAGTAGGAAACAGAGTTGTTATCAATCACCAGGCAGCCAACTGTCTATAGTAGGAAACAGAGTTGTTTCAATCACTAGGCAGCCAACTGTCTATAGTAGGAAAACAGAGTTGTTATCAATCACCCGGCAGCCAACTGTCTATAGTAGGAAACAGAGTTGTTATCAATCACTAGGCAGCCAACTGTCTATAGTAGGAAACAGAGTTGTTATCAATCACCAGGCAGCCAACTGTCTATAGTAGGAAAACAGAGTTGTTATCAATCACCAGGCAGCCAACTGTCTATAGTAGGAAACAGAGTTGTTATCAATCACCAGGCAGCCAACTGTCTATAGTAGGAAACATAGTTGTTATCAATCACCAGGCAGCCAACTGTCTATAGTAGGAAACAGAGTTGTTATCAATCACTAGACAGCCAACTGTCTATAGTAGGAAACAGAGTTGTTATCAATCACTAGGCAGCCAACTGTCTATAGTAAGGAAACAGAGTTGTTATCAATCACCAGGCAGCCAACTGTCTATAGTAGGAAAACAGAGCTTGTTATCAATCACTAGGCAGCCAACTGTCTATAGTAGGAAACAGAGTTGTTATCAATCACCAGGCAGCCAACTGTCTATAGTAGGAAACAGAGTTGTTATCAATCACCAGGCAGCCAACTGTCTATAGTAGGAAACAGAGTTGTTATCAATCACCAGGCAGCCAACTGTCTATAGTAGGAAACAGAGTTGTTATCAATCACCAGGCAGCCAACTGTCTATAGTAGGAAACAGAGTTGTTATTAATCCACTAGGCAGCCAACTGTCTATAGTAGAAACAGAGTTGTTATCAATCACTAGGCAGCCAACTGTCTATAGTAGGAAACAGAGTTGTTATCAATCACCAGGCAGCCAACTGTCTATAGCAGGAAACAGAGTTGTTATCAATCACCAGGCAGCCCAACTGTCTATAGTAGGAAACAGAGTTGTTATCAATCACCAGGCAGCCAACTGTCTATAGCAGGAAACAGAGTTGTTATCAATCACCAGGCAGCCAACTGTCTATAGTAGGAAAACAGAGTTGTTATCAATCACCAGGCAGCCAAACTGTCTATAGTAGGAAACAGAGTTGTTATCAATCACCAGGCAGCCAACTGTCTATAGTAGGAAACAGAGTTGTTATCAATCACCAGGCAGCCAACTGTCTATAGTAGGAAACAGAGTTATCAATAAGCCACGTGTATCACACGAGTCACGACCCCACAATAGTTTCAAATTACAATAAACATTACATTTGTTAACATCATCCCAGTAGGACTGTAAAAAGAGTGATATATAATTTGAGTTTTGGAAAACTAGCGGTTCATGTCGCGGGCCTCGTTTCACAGGATCATTGTAAAATAAGCATTCTCTCAATGAACCAGCCTTAACGAATTTCATTTATTTACATATAGAATTTGATTGTCCAACATCAGTTTTATAATTTCTTCAGTTTGTGGCCACCTAGAGTGGCCTCTTCCCACTGCTGTGGTGCTGAATCACAGCGGGAGTGGTGCGTGGGTGGCCTCTTCCCACTGCTGTGGTGCTGAATCGCAGCGGGAGTGGGGCGTGGGTGGCCTCTTCCCACTGTTGTGGTGGTGAATCGCAGCGGGAGTGGTGCGTGGGTGGCCTCTTCCCACTGCTGTGGTGCTGAATCGCAGCGGGAGTGGGGCGTGGGTGGCTCTTCCCACTGCTGTGGTGCTGAATCGCAGCGGGAGTGGGGCGTGGGTGGCCTCTTCCCACTGCTGTGGTGCTGAATCGCAGCGGGAGTGGGGCGTGGGTGGCCTCTTCCCACTGCTGTGGTGCTGAATCGCAGCGGGAGTGGGGCGTGGGGGCCTCTTCCCACTGCTGTGGTGCTGAATCGCAGCGGGGAGTGGTGCGTGGGTGGCCTCTTCCCACTGCTGTGGTGCTGAATCGCAGCGGGAGTGGGGCGTGGGTGGCCTCTTCCCACTGTTGTGGTGGTGAATCGCAGCGGGAGTGGTGCGTGGTGGGCCTCTTTCCCCACTGCTGTGGTGCTGAATCGCAGCGGGAGTGGGGCGTGGGTGGCCTCTTCCCCACTGTTGGTGGTGGTGAAATCGCAGCGGGAGTGGTGCGTGGGTGGCCTCTTCCCACTGCTGTGGTGCTGAATCGCAGCGGGAGTGGGGGCGTGGGTGTGCCTCTTCCCCACTGCTGTGGGTGCTGAATCGCAGCGGGAGTGGGGCGTGGGTGGCCTCTTCCCACTGCTGTGGTGCTGAATCGCAGCGGGAGTGGGGCGTGGGTGGCCTCTTCCCACTGCTGTGGTGCTGAATCGCAGCGGGAGTGGGGCGTGGGTGGCCTCTTCCCACTGCTGTGGTGCTGAATCGCAGCGGGAGTGGGGCGTGGGTGGCCTCTTCCCACTGCTGTGGTGCTGAATCGCAGCGGGAGTGGTGCGTGGGTGGCCTCTTCCCACTGCTGTGGTGGTGAATCGCAGCGGGGAGTGGGGCGTGGGTGGCCTCTTCCCACTGTTGTGGTGGTGAATCGCAGCGGGAGTGGTGCGTGGGGTGGCCTCTTCCCACTGCTGTGGTGCTGAATCGCAGCGGGAGTGGGGCGTGGGTGGCCTCTTCCCACTGCTGTGGTGCTGAATCGCAGCGGGAGTGGGGCGTGGGTGGCCTCTTCCCACTGCTGTGGTGCTGAATCGCAGCGGGAGTGGGGCGTGGGTGGCCTCTTTCCCACTGCTGTGGTGCTACTGCCATAATCGCAGCGGGGAGTGGGGCGTGGGGGTGGCCTGGCCTTCCCACTGCTGTGGTGCTGAAATCGCAGCGGGGAGTGGGGCGTGGGTGGCCTCTTCCCACTGCTGTGGTGCTGAATCGCAGCGGGAGTGGGGCGTGGGTGGCCTCTTCCCACTGCTGTGGTGCTGAATCGCAGCGGGAGTGGGGCGTGGGTGGCCTCTTCCCACTGCTGTGGTGGTGAATCGCAGCGGGAGTGGGGCGTGGGTGGCCTCTTCCCCACTGCTGTGGTGGTGAATCGCAGCGGGGGAGTGGGGCGTGGGTGGCCTCTTCCCACTGCTGTGGTGCTGAATCGCAGCGGGAGTGGGGCGTGGGTGGCCTCTTCCCACTGCTGAGGGTGCTGAATCGCAGCGGGAGTGGGGCGTGGGTGGCCTCTTCCCACTGCTGTGGTGGTGAATCGCAGCGGGAGTGGGGCGTGGGTGGCCTCTTCCCACTGCTGTGGTGCTGAATCGCAGCGGGAGTGGGGCGTGGGTGCCTCTTCCCACTGCTGTGGTGCTGAATCGCAGCGGGAGTGGGGCGTGGGTGGCCTCTTCCCACTGCTGTGGTGGTGAATCGTAGCGGGAGTGGGGCGTGGGTGGCCTCTTCTCACTGCTGTGGTGGTGAATCGCAGCGGAAGTGGGGCGTGGGTGGCCTCTTCCCACTGTTGTGGTGCTGAATCGCAGCGGGAGTGGGGCGTGGGTGGCCTCTTCCCACTGCTGTGGTGCTGAATCGCAGCGGGAGTGGGGCGTGGGTGGCCTCTTCCCACTGCTGTGGTGCTGAATCGCAGCGGGAGTGGGGCGTGGGTGGCCTCTTCCCACTGTTGTGGTGCTGAATCGCAGCGGGAGTGGGGCGTGGGTGGCCTCTTCCCACTGCTGTGGTGCTGAATCGCAGCGGGAGTGGGGCGTGGGTGGCCTCTTCCCACTGCTGTGGTGGTGAATCGCAGCGGGAGTGGGGCGTGGGGTGGCCTCTTCCCACTGCTGTGGTGCTGAATCGCAGCGGGAGTGGGGCGTGGGTGGCCTCTTCCCACTGCTGTGGTGGTGAATCACAGCGGGAGTGGGGCTGGCCTGCCCCAGTGTTCGTAGACAGCCATGTTTTGTTATTTATTAGGCCCAATTAAAATGTTCATGCCGGGGCTAAATTAAATTAGAGAGGCCTAGATTGTCTTTGAAACCAGCTGTGTTTTGTTATTCATTAATAAAAAAAATATAATACAAATAGCCTATAGGACAGGTCATTCGCAAATTATATTATACAAATATTATATTTAGACGTTTTATTACTGGTGACTTGTTCTTCTCGTCCAGGGGAGTCAAACTCATCCAATGGAGGGCCTAGTGTCTGCTGGTTTTAGTTTAAGACCTAGACAACCAGGTGAGGGGAGTTCCTTACTAAGACCTAGACAACCAGGTGAGGGGAGTTCCTTACTAAGACCTAAACAACCAGGTGTGGGGAGTTCCTTACTAAGCCCTAGACAACCAGGTGTGGGGTGTTCCTTACTAAGACCTAGGCAACCAGGTGAGGGGAGTTCCTTACTAAGACCTAGACAACCAGGTGAGGGGAGTTCCTTACTAATCAGTGACCCTTAATTCATCAATCAAGTACAGGGGAGGAGTGAAACCCTGCAGACACTCGGCCCTCCGTGGAATGAGTTTGACACATGTTCTAGGCTAAATGTTTAAAAAAAAAATGATATTCATTTATGATTTATAGCAGGGATGAAGACGCAACGGGAAACGTTTTGCTTTTCAATAAAACCTGTGATGTTGGTATTACCATTTTTCTACTTAATTTTATTAAGACTTTACAGGCTAATTTCTATTCTGTTAAGATGAATTACAATAATCTAAATGTGATTTTTGAGCACCGTGGGTGGACGCCCTAATGCGTTACACACCCAATGCATATGTAAATTAAAATCTTGCCGGTCACGTTGTCTGGCGCCAAATGTTCCTAACGGAAACCAAGAAGTGTATGTCTATCTCTGAATCTACTGTATGGGTTAGGGTCTCTGAATCTGCTGTATGGGTTAGGGTCTCTGAATGTACTGTATGGGTTAGGATCTCTGAATCTACTGTATGGGTTAGGGTCTCTGAATCTACTGTATGGGTTAGGGTCTCTGAATCTACTGTATGGGTTAGGGTCTCTGAATCTACTGTATGGGTTAGGGTCTCTGAATCTACTGTATGGGTTAGGGTCTCTGAATCTACTGTATGGGTTAGGGTCTCTGAATCTACTGTATGGGTTAGGGTCTCTGAATCTACTGTATGGGTTAGGGTCTCTGAATCTACTGTATGGGTTAGGGTCTCACTCTGAATCTACTGTATGGGTTAGGGTCTCACTCTGAATCTACTGTATGGGTTAGGGTCTCACTCTGAATCTACTGTATGGGTTAGGGTCTCTGAATCTACTGTATGGGTTAGGGTCTCTGAATCTACTGTATGGGTTAGGGTCTCTGAATCTACTGTATGGGTTAGGGTCTCTCTGAATCTACTGTATGGGTTAGGGTCTCTTAATCTACTGTATGGGTTAGGGTCTCTGAATCTACTGTATGGGTTAGGGTCTCTGAATCTGCTGTATGGGTTAGGGTCTCTGTCTTTGAATCTACTGTATGGGTTAGGGTCTCTGAATCTACTGTATGGGTTAGGGTCTCTGTCTCTGAATCTACTGTATGGGTTAGGGTCTCTGAATCTACTGTATGGGTTAGGGTCTCTGAATGTACTGTATGGGTTAGGGTCTCTGAATGTACTGTATGGGTTAGGGTCTCTGAATCTACTGTATGGGTTAGGGTCTCTGAATCTACTGTATGGGTTAGGGTCTCTGAATCTACTGTATGGGGTTAGGGTCTCTGAATCTACTGTATGGGTTAGGGTCTCTGAATCTACTGTATGGGTTAGGGTCTCTGAAACCTACTGTATGGGTTAGGGTCTCTGTCTTTGAATCTACTGTATGGGTTAGGGTCTCTGAATCTACTGTATGGGTTAGGGTCTCTGAATCTGCTGTATGGGTTAGGGTCTCTGAATGTACTGTATGGGTTAGGATCTCTGAATCTACTGTATGGGTTAGGGTCTCTGAATCTACTGTATGGGTTAGGGTCTCTGAATCTACTGTATGGGTTAGGGTCTCAGAATCTACTGTATGGGTTAGGGTCTCTGAATCTACTGTATGGGTTAGGGTCTCTGAATCTACTGTATGGGTTAGGGTCTCTGAATCTACTGTATGGGTTAGGGTCTCTGAATCTACTGTATGGGTTAGGGTCTCTGAATCTACTGTATGGGTTAGGGTCTCTGTCTTTGAATCTACTGTATGGGTTAGGGTCTCTGAATCTACTGTATGGGTTAGGGTCTCTGAATCTGCTGTATGGGTTAGGGTCTCTGAATGTACTGTATGGGGTTAGGATCTCCTGAATCTACTGTATGGGTTAGGGTCTCTGAATCTACTGTATGGGTTAGGGTCTCTGAATCTACTGTATGGGTTAGGGTCTCTGAATCTACTGTATGGGTTAGGGTCTCTGAATCTACTGTATGGGTTAGGGTCTCTGAATCTACTGTATGGGTTAGGGTCTCACTCTGAATCTACTGTATGGGTTAGGGTCTCTGAATGTACTGTATGGGTTAGGGTCTCTGAATGTACTGTATGGGTTAGGGTCTCTGAATCTACTGTATGGGTTAGGGTCTCTGAATGTACTGTATGGGTTAGGGTCTCTGAATCTACTGTATGGGTTAGGGTCTCTGAATCTACTGTATGGGTTAGGGTCTCTTAATCTACTGTATGGGTTAGGGTCTCTGAATCTACTGTATGGGTTAGGGTCTCTGAATCTGCTGTATGGGTTAGGGTCTCTGAATCTACTGTATGGGTTAGGGTCTCTGTCTCTGAATCTACTGTATGGGTTAGGGTCTCTGAATCTACTGTATGGGTTAGGGTCTCTGTCTTTGAATCTACTGTATGGGTTAGGGTCTCTGAATCTACTGTATGGGTTAGGGTCTCTGAATCTACTGTATGGGTTAGGGTCTCTGAATCTACTGTATGGGTTAGGGTCTCTGAATCTACTGTATGGGTTAGGGTCTCTGAATCTACTGTATGGGTTAGGGTCTCTGTCTTTGAATCTACTGTATGGGTTAGGGTCTCTGAATCTACTGTATGGGTTAGGGTCTCTGAAGCTACTGTATGGGTTAGGGTCTCTGTCTTTGAATCTACTGTATGGGGTTAGGGTCTCTGAATCTACTGTATGGGTTAGGTCTCTCAATATACTGTATGGGTTAGGGTCTCAATCTACTGTATGGGTTAGGGTCTCTGAATCTGAATCTACTGTATGGGTTAGGGTCTCTGAATCTACTGTATGGGTTAGGGTCTCTGAAACTACTGTATGGGTTAGGGTCTCACTCTGAATCTACTGTATGGGTTAGGGTCTCTGTCTTTGAATCTACTGTATGGGTTAGGGTCTCTGTCTTTGAATCTACTGTATGGGTTAGGGTCTCTGAATCTACTGTATGGGTTAGGGTCTCTGAATCTACTGTATGGGTTAGGGTCTCTGAATCTGCTGTATGGGTTAGGGTCTCTGAATCTGCTGTATGGGTTAGGGTCTCTGAATCTACTGTATGGGTTAGGGTCTCTTAATCTACTGTATGGGTTAGGGTCTCTGTCTTTGAATCTACTGTATGGGTTAGGGTCTCTGAATCTACTGTATGGGTTAGGGTCTCTGAATCTACTGTATGGGTTAGGGTCTCTGAATCTACTGTATGGGTTAGGGTCTCTGAATCTACTGTATGGGTTAGGGTCTCTGTCTTTGAATCTACTGTATGGGTTAGGGTCTCTCAATCTACTGTATGGGTTAGGGTCTCAATCTACTGTATGGGTTAGGGTCTCTGAATCTACTGTATGGGTTAGGGTCTCTGAATCTACTGTATGGGTTAGGGTCTCTGAATCTACTGTATGGGTTAGGGTCTCTGAATGTACTGTATGGGTTAGGGTCTCTGAATCTACTGTATGGGTTAGGGTCTCTGTATCTACTGTATGGGTTAGGGTCTCTGAATCTACTGTATGGGTTAGGGTCTCTGTCTCTGAATCTACTGTATGGGTTAGGGTCTCTGAATCTACTGTATGGGTTAGGGTCTCTGAATCTACTGTATGGGTTAGGGTCTCTGAATCTACTGTGTATGGGTTAGGGTCTCTGTCTCTGAATCTACTAACCTGGGTTAGGGTCTCTGAATCTACTGTATGGGTTAGGGTCTCTGAATCTACTGTATGGGTTAGGGTCTGAATCTACTTAATGAATCTCTGATATCCTAACCTACTGTATGGGTTAGGGTCTCTGTCTTTGAATCTACTGTATGGGTTAGGGTCTCTGAATCTACTGTATGGGTTAGGGTCTCTGAAGCTACTGTATGGGTTAGGGTCTCTGGATCTACTGTATGGGTTAGGGTCTCTGTCTTTGAATCTACTGTATGGGTTAGGGTCTCTGAATCTACTGTATGGGTTAGGGTCTCTGTCTTTGAATCTACTGTATGGGTTAGGGTCTCTCAATATACTGTATGGGTTAGGGTCTCAATCTACTGTATGGGTTAGGGTCTCTGAATCTGAATCTACTGTATGGGTTAGGGTCTCTGAATCTACTGTATGGGTTAGGGTCTCTGAAACTACTGTATGGGTTAGGGTCTCACTCTGAATCTACTGTATGGGTTAGGGTCTCTGTCTTTGAATCTACTGTATGGGTTAGGGTCTCTGTCTTTGAATCTACTGTATGGGTTAGGGTCTCTGAATCTACTGTATGGGTTAGGGTCTCTGAATCTACTGTATGGGTTAGGGTCTCTGAATCTGCTGTATGGGTTAGGGTCTCTGAATCTGCTGTATGGGTTAGGGTCTCTGAATCTACTGTATGGGTTAGGGTCTCTGTCTCTGAATCTACTGTATGGGTTAGGGTCTCTTAATCTACTGTATGGGTTATGGTCTCTTTCTTTGAATCTACTGTATGGGTTAGGGTCTCTGAATCTACTGTATGGGTTAGGGTCTCTGAATCTACTGTATGGGTTAGGGGGTCTCTGAATCTACTGTATGGGTTAGGGTCTCTGAATCTACTGTATGGGTTAGGGTCTCTGAATCTACTGTATGGGTTAGGGTCTCTGAATGTACTGTATGGGTTAGGGTCTCTGAATCTACTGTATGGGTTAGGGTCTCTGTATCTACTGTATGGGTTAGGGTCTCTGAATCTACTGTATGGGTTAGGGTCTCTGAATCTACTGTATGGGTTAGGGTCTCTGAATGTACTGTATGGGTTAGGGTCTCTGAATCTACTGTATGGGTTAGGGTCTCTGTATCTACTGTATGGGTTAGGGTATCTGGATCTACTGTATGGGTTAGGGTCTCTGTCTTTGAATCTACTGTATGGGTTAGGGTCTCTGAATCTACTGTATGGGTTAGGGTCTCTCAATATACTGTATGGGTTAGGGTCTCAATCTACTGTATGGGTTAGGGTCTCTGAATCTGAATCTACTGTATGGGTTAGGGTCTCTGAATCTACTGTATGGGTTAGGGTCTCTGAAACTACTGTATGGGTTAGGGTCTCACTCTGAATCTACTGTATGGGTTAGGGTCTCTGTCTTTGAATCTACTGTATGGGTTAGGGTCTCTGTCTTTGAATCTACTGTATGGGTTAGGGTCTCTGAATCTACTGTATGGGTTAGGGTCTCTGAATCTACTGTATGGGTTAGGGTCTCTGAATCTGCTGTATGGGTTAGGGTCTCTGAATCTGCTGTATGGGTTAGGGTCTCTGAATCTACTGTATGGGTTAGGGTCTCTTAATCTACTGTATGGGTTAGGGTCTCTGTCTTTGAATCTACTGTATGGGTTAGGGTCTCTGAATCTACTGTATGGGTTAGGGTCTCTGAATCTACTGTATGGGTTAGGGTCTCTGAATCTACTGTATGGGTTAGGGTCTCTGAATCTACTGTATGGGTTAGGGTCTCTCTGTCTTTGAATCTACTGTATGGGTTAGGGTCTTCTCAATCTACTGTATGGGGTTAGGGTCTCAATCTACTGTATGGGTTAGGGTCTCTGTATGGGTTAATCTACTGTATGGGTTAGGGTCTCTGAATCTACTGTATGGGTTAGGGTCTCTGAACCTCTACTGTATGGGTTTAGGGTCTCTGAATCTACTGTATGGGTTAGGGGTCTCTGAAATGTACTGTATGGGTTAGGGTCTCTGAATCTACTGTATGGGTTTAGGGTCTCTGTATCTACTGTATGGGGTTAGGGTCTCTGAATCTACTGTATGGGTTAACCTGGTTCTCTGTCTCTGAATCTACTGTATGGGTTAGGGTCTCTGAATCTACTGTATGGGTTAGGGGTCTCTGAATCTACTGTATGGGTTAGGGTCTCTGAATCTACTGTGTATGGGTTAGGGTCTCTGTCGTTAGTTTGAATCTACTGTATGGGTTAGGGTCTCTCAATCTACTGTATGGGTTAGGGTCTCAATCTACTGTATGGGTTAGGGTCTCTGAATCTACTGTATGGGTTAGGGTCTCTGAATCTACTGTATGGGTTAGGGTCTCTGAATCTACTGTATGGGTTAGGGTCTCTGAATCTACTGTATGGGTTAGGGTCTCTGAATGTACTGTATGGGTTAGGGTCTCTGAATCTACTGTATGGGTTAGGGTCTCTGTATCTACTGTATGGGGGTTAGGGTCTCTGAATCTACTGTATAGTTCTTAGGGTCTCTGTCTCTGAATCTACTGTATGGGTTAGGTTCTCTGAATCTACTGTATGGGTTAGGGTCTCTGAATCTACTGTATGGGTTAGGGTCTCTGAATCTACTGTGTATGGGTTAGGGTCTCTGTCTTTGAATCTACTGTATGGGTTAGGGTCTCTGAATCTACTGTATGGGTTAGGGTCTCTGAAGCTACTGTATGGGTTAGGGTCTCTGGATCTACTGTATGGGTTAGGGTCTCTGTCTTTGAATCTACTGTATGGGTTAGGGTCTCCTGAATCTACTGTATGGGTTAGGGTCTCTGTCTTTGAATCTACTGTATGGGTTAGGGTCTCTCCTATATACTGTATGGGTTAGGGTCTCAATCTACTGTATGGGTTAGGGTCTCTGAATCTGAATCTACTGTATGGTATTAGGGTCTCTGAATCTACTGTATGGGTTAGGGTCTCTGAAACTACTGTATGGGTTTAGGGTCTCACTCTGAATCTACTGTATGGGTTAGGGGTCTCTGTCTTTGAATCTACTGTATGGGTTAGGGTCTCTGTCTTTGAATCTACTGTATGGGTTAGGGTCTCTGAATCTCTAACTGTATGGGTTAGGGTCTCTGAATCTACTGTATTGGTTAGGGTCTCTGAATCTGCTGTATGGGTTAGGGTCTCTGAATCTGCTGTATGGGTTAGGGTCTCTGAATCTAATGTATGGGTTAGGGTCTCTTAATCTACTGTATGGGTTAGGGGGTCTCTGTCTTTGAATCTACTGTATGGGTTAGGGTCTCTGAATCTACTGTATGGGTTAGGGTCTCTGAATCTACTGTATGGGGTTAGGGTCTCTGAATCTACTGTATGGGTTAGGGGTCTCTGAATCTACTGTATGGGTTAGGGTCTCTGTCTTTGAATCTACTGTATGGGTTAGGGGTTCTCTCAATCTACTGTATGGGTTAGGGTCTCAATCTACTGTATGGGTTAGGGTCTCTGATCTACTGTATGGGTTAGGGTCTCTCTGAAATCTACTGTATGGGTTAGGGTCTCTGAATCTACTGTATGGGTTAGGGTCTCTGAATCTACTGTATGGGTTAGGGTCTCTGAATGTACTGTATGGGTTAGGGTCTCTGAATCTACTGTATGGGTTAGGGTCTCTGTATCTACTGTATGGGTTAGGGTCTCTGAATCTACTGTATGGGTTAGGGTCTCTGTCTCTGAATCTACTGTATGGGTTAGGGTCTCTGAATCTACTGTATGGGTTAGGGTCTCTGAATCTACTGTATGGGTTAGGGTCTCTGAATCTACTGTGTATGGGGTTAGGGTCTCTGTCTACTTTGAATCTAACTGTATGGGTTAGGGTCTCTCAATCTACTGTATGGGTTAGGGGTCTCAATCTACTGTATGGGTTAGGGTCTCTGAATCTACTGTATGGGTTAGGGTCTCTGAATCTACTGTATGGGTTAGGGTCTCTGAATCTACTGTATGGGTTAGGGTCTCTGAATCTACTGTATGGGTTAGGGTCTCTGAATGTACTGTATGGGTTAGGGTCTCTGAATCTACTGTATGGGTTAGGGTCTCTGTATCTACTGTATGGGTTAGGGTCTCTGAATCTACTGTATGGGTTAGGGTCTCTGTCTCTGAATCTACTGTATGGGTTAGGGTCTCTGAATCTACTGTATGGGTTAGGGTCTCTGAATCTACTGTATGGGTTAGGGTCTCTGAATCTACTGTGTATGGGTTAGGGTCTCTGTCTTTGAATCTACTGTATGGGTTAGGGTCTCTGAATCTACTGTATGGGTTAGGGTCTCTGAAGCTACTGTATGGGTTAGGGTCTCTGGATCTACTGTATGGGTTAGGGTCTCTGTCTTTGAATCTACTGTATGGGTTAGGGTCTCTGAATCTACTGTATGGGTTAGGGTCTCTGTCTTTGAATCTACTGTATGGGTTAGGGTCTCTCAATATACTGTATGGGTTAGGGTCTCAATCTACTGTATGGGTTAGGGTCTCTGAATCTGAATCTACTGTATGGGTTAGGGTCTCTGAATCTACTGTATGGGTTAGGTCTCTGAAACTACTGTATGGGTTAGGGTCTCACTCTGAATCTACTGTATGGGTTAGGGTCTCTGTCTTTGAATCTACTGTATGGGTTAGGGTCTCTGTCTTTGAATCTACTGTATGGGTTAGGGTCTCTGAATCTACTGTATGGGTTAGGGTCTCTGAATCTACTGTATGGGTTAGGGTCTCTGAATCTGCTGTATGGGTTAGGGTCTCTGAATCTGCTGTATGGGTTAGGGTCTCTGAATCTACTGTATGGGTTAGGGTCTCTGTCTCTGAATCTACTGTATGGGTTAGGGTCTCTTTCTTTGAATCTACTGTATGGGTTAGGGTCTCTGAATCTACTGTATGGGGTTAGGGTTCTCTGAATCTACTGTATGGGTTAGGGTCTCTGAATCTACTGTATGGGTTAGGGTCTCTGAATCTACTGTATGGGTTAGGGTCTCTGAATCTACTGTATGGGTTAGGGTCTCTGAATGTACTGTATGGGTTTAGGGTCTCTGAATCTACTGTATGGGTTAGGGTCTCTGTATCTACTGTATGGGTTAGGGTCTCTGAATCTACTGTATGGGTTAGGGTCTCTGTCTCTGAATCTACTGTATGGGTTAGGGTCTCTGAATCTACTGTATGGGTTAGGGTCTCGGTCTCTGAATCTACTGTATGGGTTAGGGTCTCTGAATCTACTGTATGGGTTAGGGTCTCTGAATCTACTGTGTGGTTTAGGGTCTCTGAATCTACTGTATGGGTTAGGGTCTCTGAATCTACTGTATGGGTTAGGGTCTCTGAATCTACTGTATGGGTTAGGGTCTCTGAATCTACTGTGTGTTTAGGGTCTCTGAATCTACTGTATGGGTTAGGGTCTCTGAATCTACTGTATGGGTTAGGGTCTCTGAATCTACTGTATGGGTTAGGGTCTCTGTCTCTCTCTCTCTGTAGGTTTGCACCATGCCCCTGTCCAGACGGAGGGGGTGGGGGTGTCTGAGCCCAAGGAGGGTGTGGATGCAGCTCTGGGAGTCAGTGGGGGCCACAGCCACAGCCACCAACACCTCCATGCCTACATCGGGGTTTCCCTGGTCCTGGGGTTCGTCTTCATGCTGCTGGTCGACCAGATAGGAAGCGCCCACGTACACAGCAGCGCTGACGGTCAGTCTGGGAACAGCATGCGCGCACACACACACACACACACACACACACACACACACAGGGGGACACAGACACAGACGGGACAGGACAGAAATAACAGTCAGTGTGGGTGGAGCTCACCACTCTCAGGGCCTGTTTCCCGGACACAGATGAAGCCTAGTAGTCCTGAACTAAGATATGTTCAGTGGAGAATCACCATTGAAAGTGCTTTTCAGCCCAGGGTTAGGCTTAATCTGTCCGGGAAACCAGGCCCTCAAGGTTCTACTTTTTTAAAGCAATATTTGTCCATTGAGTGGTCTGTCTGATTTGATGTGTGTGTTTGTTTAGATCCAGAATCTGCGAGGGTTGCCAGTTCAAAGATCACCACAACCTTGGACTGGTGGTCCATGCAGCAGGTAAGGATGGCTTCATTATACAATGTTTCAGACCGAGACGTTTTAGGAAGAAGAGTGTGTGGAAGGCTATGAAGGCTTGTTGGTGTATATATATATATTTTTTTTGTTGGTACGATTTGATAAATGTTATTTTAAACAATACAATACTCTCCATTCCAGCGGACGGAGTGGCTCTCGGAGCAGCTGCCTCCACCTCCCAGACCAGTGTTCAGCTCATTGTCTTTGTGGCCATCATGCTTCACAAGGTACAATGACAACCCCGTTCATTCTTATCGCGCTCCATGTTTTGTTTCAACACGTTTGTAGCGGATGTCACTGTGTTGGTTAACAGAATAGCTTCCTTCCTTTTTTTAAAAATTTTTTTTTGTCATTTAGCAGACGCTCTTATCCAGAGCGACTTACAGTTAGTGAGTGCATACATTATTATTTTTTCATACTGGCCCCCCGTGGGAATCGAACCCACAACCCTGCGCGTTGCAAACGCCATGCTCTACCAATTGAGGTACATCCCTGCCCGGCCATTCCACTCCCCTACCCTGGATGACGCTGGGCCAATTGTGCGCCGCCCCCATGGGTCTCCCGTTCGCGGCCGGCTACGACAGAGCCTGGATTCGAACCAGGATCTCTAGTGGCACAGCTAGCCACTGCGATGCAGCGCCCTAGGACCACTGCCCCACTCGGGAGGTTTACTTGTTTGTTAACAGAATAGCTTCCTTACTATAACAACGTTTTAAATTCACTAACAATATGAACAACACAAAACAGATAAAGGAACAACTATGAGGTAACAATTAAAAAAGTAACCAATCAATGCTACCATACCCCCCCCCCCGTCTAGTATGTATACATAGGTGTTAGTTCAGTTGTAATTCCTGTAATTGGTCTGTATGTTAAACTGTCTCTCTTTCTCCCCAGTGCCCCAGCAGCCTTTGGCCTGGTCTCTTTCCTGATGCATGCTGGTCTGGAGAGGAACCGGATCCGTAAACACCTGCTGGTCTTCGCCCTGGCCAGCACCCGTCCTCGCCATGGTTACCTTCGTAGGACTCAGCCAGGTCAGTTGGGGGAGGGGGGGGGGTCCCATGAGCCCAGAATGCTACTCAATCCTCCCACTACTCCTCTCCCCAGCCCGTAGAATGAAATAATGCCCTGAGATAACATGCTCCATTTTAAAGTAGTCAACTGAGTGGAACACAGGATTCCATCCAAATGAAACTATGAAGTTCTCCCTTTTTAAAAATAATCAATACAAACTCCCTGTTTCTTCCCCTCCCTCCAGTCCAGTAAAGAGGCGCTGTCAGATGTGAATGCCACGGGCGTGGCCATGTTGTTCTGCCCGCCTGGCCGGGACCTTCCTGTACGTCGCCACGGTACATGTCCTTCCCGAGGTGGGCGGGACCGGACACAGCCACCCACCCCCCGCTCCGGGGAAGGAAGCAGCGAAGGGACTGAGCAAGGTGGAGGTTGGAACCTTGCTTTTGGGTTGTCTGATACCACTGGTACTGTCTGTTGGACACCAGCACTAGAGAGGAGAAGGAGAGGAGAGGAGTAAGATGGAGAGGAGTAAGATGGGGAAGAGGAGAGGAGAGGAGGAGGAGTTAAAGATGGAGGGATAAGGAGAGGAGAGGAGAGGAGAGGAGAGGGGTAAGATGGAGAGGAGAGGAGAGGGAGTAAGGATGGGGATAAGGAGAGGAGAGGAGAGGAGAGGAGAGGGGGTAAGATGGAGAGGAGAGGAGAGGAGAGGAGGGGGTTTTAAAGTGAAAGCAGCCAAACAAGACACATCTGTCATATTTACCTGTTCTGTGACTGCTGATTTGTTGGAGTGGGACAACGCCCCTGCGGCGTGATCAGAACCATTAAAACCACGCCGGAAAGACACAGGAGTCCTGATGATGACATCATAATAACAGCAAACCTCCCACTTTTTCTACACTCTACGAGAAGTGCTGTCTGCTGATACTGTAGAACAAAAGACTTCTAACCCCTATGTTTTTTTTAATTTCTAAGCTCTAGGTAGGCTGTGCAAGATAGCAGGGGAGTTGGGATCATGGCTTGATATCCTGTTTCAGTGATACAGATGGCAAGTGTCGACTGACTCCTGAACTCATGTTAATGTACATGCTTTTATTTGTTGAAGACTGGGCTTTAAGAAATGTAAAGACCTATTTGTGACATCTTTGCAGTGAAAGGAACGTTTTTAAATGTGTGATTTTCACACTCGCTTGGTTTTTAGAGCAATGCCACAAATGTGCCACAAACACACTGTAAGAACTCTGCTCTTACTGTAAGATGAAATGTGATCTTTATTTATTTTCTTGCTAGTGGAATCAGTAACTATTTAGACGTTTACATGTAAGTAGTTACATTTCTATGACTTTTGATCTTACCCAATGGTTACTTATTAATCTTCTCTACTAGTAATATATGGGACATCTGGAGGGAAATAATTCTGCTTTCCACAGACCCTAACCTGTTACCTGAAGGTTAATGACTGTCTTGCTTCAGCCACATAAAGGAACCCTTGCCCCCAGGACCAGCCTCTAAATGATTACACCAATGATCTGAACCTATATCAGCCTTTCTTAAATTACCTCTCTTTTGTTCACATTTAGTTTGGTTGTTTTCCCCCAGACCTGCTTTCCTGGTAGAGGAAGTGGTGAGGTTGCCACTAGACAATGATCTTGGGTCAGTTTTTGCGTTTCCCCCACTAATGGTTAAGGTCAAAAACTGAGCCTAGATCTGTATCTAGGGGAAACTTCACTCCGGAGCGATGATTGTATAGAGAAAAACGGCTACTATTCTATTTGACGGTGGGGTTGGTGGTGGTGGTGGACTGAGTGTTTCTAGAGCATGTGAGTAGACAGATTATAATGAACTCTGAACTGAGGGACCAGCATTATGGAGTGGAGGGAGACAGACACATTATAATGAACTCTGAACTGAGGGACCAGCATTATGGAGTGGAGGGAGACAGACAGACACATTATAATGAACTCTGAACTGAGGGACCAGCATTATGGAGTGGAGGGAGACAGACACATTATAATGAACTCTGAACAGGGGGACCAGCATTATGGAGTGGAGGGAGACAGACAGACACATTATAATGAACTCTGAACAGGGGGACCAGCATTATGGAGTGGGAGGGAGACAGACAGACACATTATAATGAACTCTGAAACAGAAGGACCAGCATTATGGAGTGGAGGGAGACAGACAGACACATTATAATGAACTCTGAACTGAGGGACCAGCATTATGGAGTGTAGGGAGACAGACATATTATAATGAACTCTGAACTGAGGGACCAGCATTATGGAGTGGAGGGAGACAGACCAACATTATAATGAACTCTGAACTGAGGGGGGACCAGCATTATGGAGTGTAGGGAGACAGACAGACACATTATAATGAACTCTGAACTGAGGGACCCAGCATTATGGAGTGTAGGGAGACAGACAGACACATTATAATGAACTCTGAACAGAGGGACCAGCATTATGGAGTGTAGGGAGACAGACAGACACATTATAATGAACTCTGAACTGAGGGACCAGCATTGTGGAGGGAGACAGACACATTATAATGAACTCTGAACTGAGGGACCAGCATTATGGAGTGGAGGGAGGACAGACAGACACATTATAATGAACTCTGAACTGAGGGACCAGCATTATGGAGTGTAGGGAGACAGACACAGACACATTATAATGAACTCTGAACAGAGGGACAAAGCATTATGGAGTGTAGGAAGACAGACAGACAGACACATTATAATGAACTCTGAACTGAGGGGACCAACATTATGGAGTGGAGGGAGACAGAACGGACACATTATAATGAACTCTGAACTGAGGGACCAGCATTATGGAGTGTAGGGAGACAGACAGACACATTATAATGAACTCTGAACTGAGGGACCAGCATTATGGAGTGTAGGGAGACAGACACATTATAATGAAGTCTGAACTGAGGGACCAGCATTATGGGAGTGGAGGAGACAGACAGACACATTATAATGAACTCTGAACTGAGGGACCAGCATTATGGAGTGTAGGGAGACAGACCAGACACATTATAATGAACTCTGAACAGAGGGACCAGCATTATGGAGTGTAGGGAGACAGACAGACACATTATAATGAACTCTGAACAGAGGGACCAGCATTATGGAGTGTAGGGAGACAGACAGACACATTATAATGAACTCTGAACAGAGGGACCAGCATTATGGAGTGGAGGGAGACAGACACATTATAATGAACTCTGAACTGAGGGACCAGCATTATGGAGTGTAGGGAGACAGACACATTATAATGAACTCTGAACTGAGGACCAGCATTATGGAGTGTAGGGAGACAGACACATTATAATGAACTCTGAACAGAGGGACCAGCATTATGGAGTGGTAGGGAGATAGACAGACAGACACATTATAATGAAAAACTCTGAACAGAGGGACCAGCATTATGGAGTGTAGGGAGACAGACAGACACATTATAATGAACTCTGAACTGAGGGACCAGCATTATGGAGTGTAGGGAGACAGGGCAGACACATTATAATGAACTCTGAACAGAGGGAGGACCAGCATTATGGCATTATGGAGTGTAGGAAGGCAGACAGACAGACACATTATAATGAACTCTGAACTGAGGGACCAACATTATGGAGTGGAGGGAGACAGACAGACACATTATAATGAACTCTGAAAAATCAAAAACTGAGGGAACAGCATTATGGAGTGTAGGGAGACAGACACATTATAATGAACTCTGAACTGAGGGACCAGCATTATGGAGTGGGAGGGAGACAGACAGACACATTATAATGAACTCTGAAACTGAGGGACCAGCATTATGGGGGAGTGGAGGGAGACAGACAGACACATTATAATGAACTCTGAACAGAGGGACCAGCATTATGGAGTGTGGGAGAGACAGACAGACACATTATAATGAACTCTGAACAGAGGGACCAGCATTATGGAGTGTAGGGAGACAGACAGACACATTATAATGAACTCTGAACAGACGGACCAGCATTATGGAGTGTAGGGAGACAGACAGACACATTATAATGAACTCTGAACAGAGGGACCAGCATTATGGAGTGGAGGGAGACAGACACATTATAATGAACTCTGAACAGAGGGACCAGCATTTATGGAGTGGAGGGAGACAGACACATTATAATGAAACTCTGAACTGAAGGAACAGCATTATGGAGTGTAGGGAGACAGACCACATTATAATGAACTCTGAACTGAGGGACCAGCGTTATGGAGTGGAGGGAGACAGACAGACACATTATATAATGAACTCTGAACTGAGGGACCAGCATTATGGAGTGTAGGGAGACAGACACATTATAAATGAACTCTGAACTGAGGGACCAGCATTATGGAGTGTAGGGAGACAGTCCAACAAAGGCAGATGTGCAGACAGACAGCTTTGTCTGGACCACTTTAGTGCTCATCTATCAAATCAAATGTTATTCGTCACATGCACAAAATACAACAGGTGTAGGTAGACCTTACTGTGAAATGCTTAATTACCCAGGCCCTTTCCCCAACAATACAGAGTTAAAAGGTAAGAAGAATTTGCTAGATAAGGAAAGGAAATAGTAACACAAAATAAGATTTATATTAACCATGTCCTTGCACAGCTACGACTCAAGAGAAAACATAGGATATATTACAGTTCTTCAGATCACGTTGATAGGATAGTCTCGAACGGAGCTCGTCCAGTTTTTATTCTCCAGTGATTGCACGTTCGCCAATGGAACGGAGGGTAGAGGCGGTTTATCCACTCTCCGACGTAGTCTCGTCAGGTATATTCCGCACGCCGGCCTCTATTACGGCGCCTCTTCCTTTTTTTTGAGTGTCCGGGATTTGGGCCTGGTCCGGGACGAGCAGTATGTCCTTCGCCGCCGAATCATTGAAGTAGAAGTCCTCATCCAAATCGAGGTTAGTGATCGCCGTTCTGATGTCGAGAAGCTCTTTTCGGTCATAGGAAAACAATGGCGGAAACATTATGTACAAAAAAAAGTCACGATCAGCGCGAAAAAACACACAGGAGCTCGTACCATGGCTGCTATTCCCTCCAGCGCCATTCTGGAAAATTTTGCGTCTGTAAAGAGTTAATTAACTATTTGCATTTGGGCCAAACAAAACAGCAGTCATGACGTAGATGTATTTAGTTTATTTTCTCAGTTTGCTTTAATTTATCTTCTGTCATTAAAGCTGAGATCTGCATTTGGTGAAACAGCGTCACTGGACGCCCCCAACCGCATCGTGGTAAAAATCATAGTACATACTCTGCTGTTCTATCGCGCGTGCAATGATTGTCGGTGGGGGGAAAAACTAACGTTTGTTGTCTAAAGTAACATCTTTGATTTTGTAATGTCGCAAACTGATGTGGCAGTTTCACCACTATGGACTCCCAGCTTTAAAGGGATCCTGCTGCTTTCAAGGTTTAGGTGGTTTATCTACTTCCCCAGTCAGATCAACACATCAATACCATGTTTATGTCTCTGCGTGCAGTTTTGGAGATGATTGAAGTTAAGATATTGTAACGCAAGAGAACAGTACAGCTGCCAGCTCCTCTCAAAGCAGGGAAATAGACCTACAGTTGAAGTCGGAAGTTTTACCTTAGCCAAAATATTTTTAAACTCAATTTTTCCACAATTCCTGACATTTTATCCTAGTAAAAATTGATTGTCTTAGGTCAGTTAGGATCATCACTTTATTTTAAGAATGGAAATGTCAGAATAATAGTAGAGAGAATTATTTTATTTCAGCTTTTATTTATTTTCAATCACATTCCCAGTGGGTTAGAAGTTTACATACACTCAATTTAGTATTTGGTAGCATTGCCTTTAAATTGTTTAACTTGGGTCAAACGATTCAGGTAGCCTTCCACAAGCTTCCCCACAATAAGTTGGGTGAATTTTGGCCCATTCCTCCTGACAGAGCTGGTGTAACTGAGTTAGGTTTGTAGGCCTCCTTGCTCGCACATGCTTTTTCAGTTCTGCCCACACATTTTCTATAGGATTGAGGTCAGGGCTTTGTGATGTCCACTCCAATACCTTGACTTTGTTGTCCTTAAGCCATTTTGCCACAACTTTGGAAGTATGTGTCGTATATGATGAATGGTGGCAATTATTGCTGTCAACAAAAAGTCCGCTATGCTGCATCGTGTTAGAGGCTTTATTAAAATCATGAGTTTGTCATCATACTAAACATTGCCTTCTGATACTAAACATAACCAACATTCCATTTCTTCATGAAAAACATTTAACAAAGGCATAATCTTCAGATACGATATTCCCCCTTTCGAGACGACATAAACGTCTCGAAAACAAACAGAAATAAGATTATGACTATTAACCATTTATCTTATTGAGTATCTTTAACATTAAACCAAACACATTCTCCTCTAGAGTGTAAATACCTTTCTATGAAATACCTGTTTATGAAGTGAGAATACCTTACTATGACATATGAACAACTGTTTTATGAAGTATGAATACATTACTATGAATTATGAATAAATCTTTATGGAGTGTGAGAGCGAAAAACCTGTCCAGCAGCCATCCATCCATATCAATCAAGACAGTAAAATTCTCTCACGGTCCCTCTGCCCCAGGCAACCACCGTCGGTACTCCAGATAACCTCATAACTCATGTAAATGCATTTGAAAGTATGATGCAACTAAATAAACATGTAAACAAAATCCTATCCATAAATATCCATTGTACGGCTGGTCAACCCATCGAATCGTACAATGAATCTCTCCCTTCCTAGACCTTTCTGTCCCTAAACCCCATCGAAATAAACAAAAGCATCTAAGATCCTCATCTGCATTCAATAACATCAAACATCATTCTACTAAAATCAATACCTAAGAATATGACACAATTATGTATTACACATCAAATATGTCTATATTTCATTGCAGACACTGGAATGTAGTCCACTACACTTCCTCTCCCTGTAGTGTCCTCTTCCAATGAACTTGTTGATGATGGAATCAGCCACACCCTCCTTGTTTCATCTCCTCCAGTCATATTGTCCCTTCATATTGTCTTTGTTTGAGCATTCCAATCTCCACATGTTCTCCCAAATGCTTCTGGAATGACAAGAAAATAAACGACCAAACAGTATCTTTTCCCAAAAAACACCTTCAAATTAAACATCAATATCCACTAAGACTATAAAACTGATATATAAATGATGCATGAATCACATAAACCCATTCCCCCCTTGATTCATAAATCATACTAAACATCAGACTAATATTGAAAAAACAATTTTGAAAAATCATTAAATAATCCAAAATGATATTTATCCATCAGTTCCACTTGTCCATCTTTATCCAGATCAGGAACAGTCAACAACGGCAATCTGAGTTTTGTCTCCAGGCATCACAACACCCAACCCATCTTAATATCATAGCTTTTGCAAAGGTCAGTAACAAAGTACAAAAGCAAACAATGACACACAACGCTATCAGAGCTGACGACTAAAATCTGCACCCTCACTGCCCCTACTGGCCTAATTGATCTAGCATCCTCTCAGATTTCCCAAACACATCCCTTATAATGCATCTATAACCCCAGTGATATTATCTGAACTATCTGGACTCAAAGTATAGCTAATATTTATCAATATTTATCTTCCCCAAATGTTTACACCATACCATGAATGAAGTCCCCCTTCTCTCTTAGGACTTACCCTTCAATGATAGCTTGAAGACTATGACATGTAGCCATGTCTTTTTCACCCCATTTTCAACCCTAGCTTCAGATTTCTGTGTGGTACCACTCCTCTTTTAATGGTAAAAACCTCATATGGAAGCTTAAACGTTTGACCTGTAACAACATCCTATCCCCCATAGGGTAAGAATATACTCTATCATCACAAACCCACCAAATATCTCTAAAATTCCCATAGTCCCATTGTCAGTCAAAAGCTAATCTTTTAAGCATCAAAGTCCTGCTCTTCTTACTACCTGATATATAAAAAGTAACCTATATTCCCATAAACATACCCCTACCTCATATGTTTCATTAGAACAACAAACAACTCTTATCCCTCAATGGTTACACCTCAAATGCTTCAGAGTTTGCGATTACCTGATTTTACTTTCCCTCTAACCAATGCCCATAGGATAATCCATTTACCCAAGAACACTTAAAACCCTACTGTTCTGACAACTACATTATTTTATCTGTCAATGACTGTTGCCAATACCACAGTCATGACAAAGCATAACCCTGACCCACACCTGATAGAGGCCGCGCGACCGTCTAACACGTCTTGGGCTGGCATCCCCAACAGACATCAACCCTCAAGATTCCTCACTGATTCTTACAGAATGAGTTAATCTATCTCTAATTTCCACAACAGAGGAACGAGCAGCACTGATCAGATGCCCCCCCCCTCTGTCATCAAAATCAAAAGAGACCCATCCTGCAGCTTCCATGATGAATCTCTATTCTCCATTTCAGATTAATCTATATGGTTTCTATCTGCTCTCCTATTTTAAACCCAATTCGTACCATAACCTCCTGAGTCATTAATCTAACCCCCTTTAATTTCAGAACAGTTGTTGTCGGTATCATACTCCTATATTTACTATTGCCATAGTATCGTTAATCCCTTCCCCAAAGTTACCATTAAACGTTGTTGATTTAGTTGATTAATTTAAAACCCTTAATTCCTTCTAGTGGAAAAGCTACCACTATACTCCTGTGTATTATTTACTGTTTGAGTGACTACTGTAATCTACCCTTCCTGAACTCCCTCAATGACTGTGGAGGCTACAACAGACCTCAACTCTTCCATTATAAGCATCACTTTATGATTACATAGCCCTTTACCCAATAATTCCCAACCAAAACAAATTCTTATGCTTGCACTAGATAAGTACACATATTCTCCCTGACCTTTCTCTGTAACATTACGCAAAATAATCCCTTGTTTGACTAAGTGCAACAGCTTCTACTTCTGATCCTGCTAACAATACTTATTCTCCCTAATTATCTCTCTCTCTCTGTGAAAGAAACGTCATCATCCTAAATGGCATATTATAATTATTATTCTCCTAACCCTAATAACAGTATTTTCCCCCTATAATTGATGCTGGACCCTTATAATCAAATGCGCTATATTTATGGCTTTAATAACTATCAATGTTGAAAGAGTTAAATTACTTCTCACTGTTGTTTTAATAGACTCACGTGATGATGTCATTATTGTTACTTCCTCATCCCTAGTTTTCCCCAAAGCTCTGAACTCTTTACTTGTACTTCCATCCATCACCACTAGTGTCACTTTTTTTTTCCCCCCTTTCAGTTCTACCTCTAAACTTGAAACCTTTTGATTATAACAAAAGGTACCCACAATTACCTTGATCTTTCTATTCTAAAGTGTCATTCATTACTGTTCTCTCTCTCTCTTACTACTAACTTTGAAACTTAGCTTACTGTCTCAGAGTTCTTCCAACCCTAATCTACTCCTAACTTATTTTAATCTAATCTTTTCTCTCATAACATTTAAAACCTTTTCCCCTGATTTTCACAAAATCCCTTACCACCAAATTTGTAGAATATGTGATTGGGAAAGTTCCCCACCTGCTTCTGACTCATTACACACAGACTTGGCAAAACGACTAAACACCTTTTAGCCTAGCCTGAAATCCCTTAGTGTAAGAATGTCACCCAGAATAAACAGTCACCCCTTTTAACTTTATTTTCCCAGACAGTGTCTAATAGACAGAACAATAGATTATCATCCTTCCTATGATATTATCTTTTAAGCAAATGATTCCCAAAAACCCTACTTCTTAAAATATTCTACCAGACAGTCAGTCGTCTAATGTGCCTCTGATTGAACACTTCAATTTACACCATGCATCTCTTCCCACAATGCCATTGGTATATTGTCCTAATATTGGTATGTGTCTATTTTAATTCCTAGCTCAATTGATTCCCTAAGAGTATTTAAACTGTTTTACTACTTCCAAATCCCTATCCTAACCTAATTAGTTTATTTTTACAGAGTGATATGTTTAACCTCTTTAGGCTGAACACATAAATGTTCCCCTCTTCACTATCACAGTCCTCTGTTTTTACTTCAATTGTTGGATATTTTTGTTCTTCTCTAATCGGTGCTATCAGCTAACACCCCCCTTCCGGATATTCTAGGCCCTCTATAGAATATTTAGGGTTCACCTGAGAACAGGTGATCTTCACTTGCTCCTTCATCTTCCTCTGTTGTGTTTCTCCTGACTTGTTGCTGTGGATATGGAGCATCTGGTACCCCCCTTTGGCTGGTACAATTGCATTTGATATTGTTCAGTTGAAGCTGTAACAGTGATTGTTGATTTGGTTCACTCTGATTCTTCATAACCAAAACTTCTCTTCTCCACCAGTTGTATGATTGAGTTTTCAGAGTTTCTTCGTCTTCTTGTTCTTTCTCGTTGTTGACATATCAGTATTCTTCAAAAGGTTATCTTCTAAGTTCTGTTCTTGAAATATCATCTTCTTACTAGTGGCCTTTCCTTTGGCCTCACTGTATTATTCTTCTCCTTCAATTCTTGAGGTCTTCATCCAGTCGTGTTTTACTTCTTCCACTTCTCCATTTCTTCTTTGCTCTTGTACCTTCCAACTTTCATCAGAGATCAAATCTCTAGTATCCATTTCTTCTTTCCTCTCTGCCACTTCCCTCTGATCACAGAGTCCCCTCCACCCATGACCTCTCATCAATCACTCATCTTCATCATCCTCTTTCTCCTTCACGTTCCAGACCTCCCGGTTTTTCTTCCTTCTGGAGTTTTGAATTCATCTTTCATCGTCGTTTCTGCTCGTATTCGTCTTCATCTCTGATGCCATAATCACCATGCTAGATGATCACTGAAAGCTTCCTTCTCGTAAGGTGGGGGTGTCTTTTTGCTGAATCCGTATGTGAGAAAGGTGTACTAACATCTGCCATTAGTCTCTCCTAACACTACCTTAGTTAAATAATTACTATTTTAGTCAATTTTCCCCTATATCAACCTTTTAAATTCCTTTATTGTGAACTATGTTATTTTAGACTGTATAGCCTCTGGCTTCCCCCCCTTAAATTATTAATATAACCCTAACAAAAAAAATTAATTTTTTCCTTTAAAAAAAAATAAAATAAAATAAAATATGAATATTAAAAAATTCAATTAAATGCCTTATTCAAAAACCATTTAATTAAAAATAAAAAAACCACTTAAAAACCCAATTAAAAATTATGAATAATTTAAAAAAACCAATTCTTTATTCCTATATCACCAATTTCAATTAGTGTTAGCTATCTTACCACAACCCATCAACTGCAAGTAAATGCAAGTTAGTCATCTTCAGACTAAAATACCCATAAACAAAGCCTTCTAACCTTACAACCCTTCAATACTCCAATTCCCATACCCCCCCTTGCTCTATTAGCTCTAATTATCTTAAATTTACAGAACAATCCTCAATCCCTCCTTGATTCCCAACACATCTGTAATCAAACCCCAGTGATACACAGAGCCACCAAAATACAACTTTTAATGAAATAGTATTTTTGCCAAGTCTATGTAAAATTGTCATAACATCACATATCTTGTTAGGATGATTTTGTGTACTAGCCTGATCCGATCCTCTGCTGCGTCACGTGATGTCACGTCATGTGACGTCACGCCACGCACACGTCAGCCCCTCCTCTCTCTCTCGTCCCGCCGTTCCATGTTCCTCTCATATTTCAAAAAAAACATAGAAACACACAAAGATTTCAGCAGTTTATGCAATTAACCAAGTTATCCACATTCAATATTCGTCCGTTTTTACATTATTCACTCTAAGACTAACTCAGAACTAAATAGATCGCTCAAAAACATTTTATTTTTAATCCGTTATATTTAATTATTTAATTCAATCCATTATAATCCATTATCATATATTTAATTTATACAATTCAATAGGTCCCAAAACAAGTTTCATCTTAACCCACCGCCGTTTAAACTAGAATCATCGTGTTAAAATTTCTCCTCTGTCTGTCTATTTGTTCCGTCATCTGTGTTCCTCTGTCTCCCCCTGCAGTTTAACCAATGTGTTGTTTTGCAGAATCCCACGCATGCGCAAATATCATTTATTACATAGATCGCTCCAAAACATTTCATTTTTATTTTAATTCGTCTTTTAATTTAATTAATTATACTCCGTCAACATATATTTGATTTATAACTTTACTACATCTCGCCAAATAGTTTCCCGTTTTCGAACAACAGCCGTTTAACACCTAAGAGATTTTTCCCCAAAATCTCTCTTATTCTGTGACTATTATCCCTTCCGACCCCCCACATGGGACCTATGACCCTTACCCATAATGCCGTGCTTTGTAGGCTTTAGCACATAACCACATGTTGTAGTTTTTAGCCCCGTAAAAATCACGCAATGCGCAAATATCAGTTTTAACTTCATACTTGAGTCTCAGCATCCCCTCATGGTGCCGTAAAACAAAACGTTCCCTAATCTCGTGCCATAAACTCCAACTCCCACGTTTGGTACTGTAGCGTCGCAAAAATTAAACGCATGCGCATACCCATTCCTCAATACAATTTCACCGTGGAAGGAAGATTCTCTACTCTCTCTCCCCAAACATAATAACAGTCCAGCTGTAATTCCCATTTCCCCCTTATAGTCAAACAACATTTACCAGCGCTCACAAAACATATAACCTGAGCTTACAAACACATAATAAACAAGTTTTAAGAGACTTTCACCCGTCGCAACGGAATCTCTAAGGATACGTAGCATGTAGCACGCAACACAATTAGCATGTAGCATTAGCATTTAGCTTAGCCTAAGGTACCACACTATAGCATGATTCACACTTTAGCCTTACAAAAATTAGCCTGAGCAACGATGTACCACGTGGCCCAAAACAATCCAGCCTTAGCTTCAGCCTCTAGCCAAAAATGCAGCCTACTACACAAATCAATATCCTGCACCGTTGCCAAATAAATAATCGTCCAATTCTCCCCGTCTAACTTTATGCTGCCTTGAAAGATGAATCTCATATCAAGAGGTTACCCCCAAACCAATTTCCCGTCGACCAGAGGAGGAGTATAACATAGCTACAACCATTCACTTCATAATTCCCGCTTTAAGGAATCAACCTGACTCAGTCTAACTAAGCCCTGGGATTTCTGGCCCACTCCTGCGAGTCGCCCCGTTTTGAGGTCTTTCCAGATTAACGGTGCCCCTAAAAATGCATACGTATCCCAACATTAATTGCCAATCCATTGTCACCCCGTTACCAATGAAATATAAAGTTCTACCGTTCCTTTTGCTCTAAATTTGCCATTGTTCCACCCGTTACCAATGAAATAAATTTTTAGCAGACTCTAGTCGACCAGCAACAACGCCACCTGAGGCCAGGTTATAATGGAACATCTCTTCAATGTACACAAGTCATATCCAATCTAACAAACTCCGAAGCGGTAAGAACACTCACCCTTTTTTTCGGCCATGCTTCAGAGAGAGTTAGGCCGGCGGTTGACTGAAACAAGGAAGAGACGCAAAAACCAGCCCCACGTTGGGCGCCATTATGGTCGTATATGATGAATGGTGGCAATTATTGCTGTCAACAAAAAGTCCGCTATGCTGCATCGTGTTAGAGGCTTTTATTAAAATCATGAGTTTACAGCATAGATACAGACTCGCGATGTCCGGAGAACGGCTCCCCAAGATTGATATGGCCCGTTCTAACTCTCCCGCGCCTAACCCCCCTTATTTATAAACAATGAAACTACCTCCTCTGGCCATCACCAGTCTCCCCTTTATATAGCCTTCCAAGAGTTGAATAGCTCCCTCTACTGTCCAATCCCCCATATCTTACAAACCCTTCCTGTCTGTCATATGTCATCATACTAAAACATTGCCTTCTGATACTAACATAACCAACATTCCATTTCTTCATGAAAAACATTTAACAAAAGGCATAATCTTCAGATACGATATATGCTTGGGTCATTGTCCATTTGGAAGACCCATTTGCGACCAAGCTTTAACTTCCTGACTGATATCTTGAGATGTTGCTTTCAATATATCCACAATAATTTCCCTTTCCTCATGATGCCATCTATTTTGTGAAGTGCACCAGTCCCTCCTGCAGCAAAGCACCCCCACAGCATGATGCTGCCACCCCCCGTGCTTCACGGTTGGGATGGTGTTCTTCGGCTTGCAAGCCTTCCCCTTTTTCCTCCCAACATAACGATGGTCATTATGGCCAAACAGTTCTATTTTTGTTTTCATCAGACCAGAGGACATTTCTCCAAAAAGTATGATCTTTGTCCCTCCAGCATCTTCACAAGGTCCTTTGCTGTTGTTCTGGGATTGATTTTGCACTTTTTGCACCAAAGTACGTTCATCTCTAGGAGACAGAAACGCGTCCTCCTTCCTGAGCGCGGATTATGACGGCTGCGTGGTCCCATGGCGTTTTTATACTTTGCTTACTATTGTTTGTACAGATGAACGTGGTACCTTCAGGCGTTTGGAAATTGCTCCCAAGGATGAACCAGATTTGTGGAGGTCTACGATTTTTTTTTCTGAGGTCTTGGCTGAAAATTCTTTTGATTTTCCCACGATTGTCAAGCAAAGAGGCACTGAGTTTTGAAGGTAGGCCTTGAAATACATCCACAGTACAGCTCCAATTGACTCAAATGATGTCCCAATTAGCCTATCAGAAGCTTCTAAAGCCATGACATCATTTTCTGGAATTTTCCAAGCTGTTTAAGGGCACAGTCAACTTAGTCTATGTAAACTTCTGACCCACTGGAATTGTGATACAGTAAATTTATAAGTGAAATAATCTGTCCTGTAAAACAATTTGTTGGAAAAATTACTATTATGTGGGATTCACGTTATTGTTGTTATCATGGGGGATTTACCTTCTTTTTGTTTTCATTGGGGATTTTATCTTGTTTTCATGGGGGATTTACCTTCTTTTTGTTTTCATGGGGGATTTATCTTGTTTTCATGGGGGGGGATTTACCTTAATTTTTTGTTTTCATGGGGGATATATCTTGTTTTTCATGGGGGATTTATCTTTGTTTTCATGGGGGATTTATTAATTGTTGTTTTTCATGGGGGGATTTATCTTGTTGTTTTCATGGGGGATTTACTTTGTTGTTTTCATGGGGGATTTTACCTGCCTGGCTTCAGAAGGAAGTTGTCTGATGCCATGTACCTGCATATTATCACACGCCCCAGGAGTGACAGGAGCTGTTTCTATTGGTTGATGTGGAGGCTAGCTGCTGTTCATTTTTTCCTCCTCATTTCTGATTGGCTGGGGTTTGTAGGTGTCACTGTAACCGTGCCTACCCAGCAGAGCTCATATGTATTTATATGATGTACATGCATCACAGGAGGTTGGTGGCACCTTAATTGGGGAGGACGGGGCTTGTGGTAATGGCTGGAGTTGAATTAGTGGAATGGGATCAAATACATCAAACACAATGGTTTCCAGGTGTTTGATGCCGTTCCAGCCCTTATTATGAGCCGGTCCTCCCCTCAGCAGCCTCCACTGACATGTATGTAATGAAATGCTGTACATAATAAACATTTTTCACAAATGATAACGGTGTCTGTGTGAGTCCCAAAAAGCACCGTATTCCCTATATAGTGGCACTCACTACTTTTAAACTAGAACCCCTATGGGCCCTGTTGAAAAGTTAAGTGCACTTAAAGGTCATGTCATGTGTTGTCATGAAATGTGATGATATTTGAAGGAAACCAGATCAAAAGGATGATGACCAAAGTATGAAAAATGACTGTTTTGCTTCTACAATTGATACAGTTTTTTGGTCAAACACTATTAAGGGGACAAGGTTGACATCACCTAAACTCTCATTTAATACACCAATGGTAACATGATATTTCTCTTAACTAATTGAAATTAGTACCGCCTTGTAACCAACATCGGAAGAGAAGGCATTTCCTAGAGGGTCGTGGTTTATATAGCTAGGTATCTACTCTACTGGTGCCAAAATCTGACTTGTAAGGGTGTCAGCAAATATAATTAGAAGTTTTTATTAATCTATGGCAACGGAAATGATATGTCTCTCCTTTCATCTGTGTCTTTGTGTTAGCTAGTTACTGGCTAGCTAGGTCTTCATCTGTGTCTGGTGTTAGCTAGTTACTGGCTAGCTAGGTTCTTCATCTGTCTGGTGTTAGCTAGTTACTGGCTAGCTAGGTCTTCATCTGTCTGGTGTTAGCTAGTTACTGGCCTAGCTAGGTCTTCATCTGTCCCTGGTGTTAGCTAGTTACTGGCTAGCTAGGTCTTCATCTGTCCTGGTGTTAGCTAGTTACTGGCTAGCTAGGTCTTCATCTGTCCCCCACACCTGGTGTTAGCTAGTTACTGGCTAGCTAGGTCTCCATCTCTGTCTGGTGTTAGGGCTAGTTACTGGCCTAGCTAGGTCTCCATCTCTGTCCCTGTGTGTCCTGGTGTTAGCTAGTTACTGGCTAGCTAGGTCTTCATCCTGTCTGGTGTTAGCTAGTTACTGGCTAGCTAGGTCTTCATCTGTGTCACCCCTGGTGTTAGCTAGTTTTTTTTTTTTACTGGCTAGCTTAGGTCTTCATCTGTCTGGTGTTAGCTAGTTAGCTGGCTAGCTAGGTCTTCATCTGTGTCTGGGTGTTTAGCTAGTTTACTGGCTAGCTAGGTCTTCATCTGTCTGGGTGTTAGCTAGTTACTGGCTAGCTAGGTCTCCATCTGTCTGGTGTTAGCTAGTTACTGGCTAGCTAGGTCTTCATCTGTCTGGTGTTAGCTAGTTACTGGCTAGCTAGGTCTTCCATCTGTCTGGTGTTAGCTAGTTACTGGCTAGCTAGGTCTTCATCTGTGTCTGGTGTTAGCCTAGTTACTGGCTAGCTAGGTCTCCATCTGTCTGGTGTTAGCTAGTTACTGGCTAGCTAGGTCTCCATCCTGTCACTGGTGTTAGCTAGTTACTGGCTAGCTAGGTCTTCTTCATCTGTCTGGTGTTTAGCTAGTTTACTGGCTAGCTAGGTCTTCATACCTGTCTGTGTTTAGCTAGTTACTGGCTAGCTAGGTCTTCATCTGTCTGGTGTTAGCTAGTTACTGGCTAGCTAGGTCTTCATCTGTCTTATGTTAGCTAGTTCCTGGCTAGCTGGTCTTCATCTGTCTGGTGTTAGCTAGTTACTGGCTAGTTTGGTCTTCAGCCAGCATGGAACAAAAGGGGAGGAATGGGGTCGTTCAAAAACTCTGACGCAGTTGTCATGTCAACACATCCATCAGTGCTGCTGTGAACCTCATCACAAGCACAAGAGACATGCCAAATGGGAGATGTGTCCAAAAAAAACTTTATTTAATTTAATGGAAATTTGCTTTGAGAAGGGTTTTTAAACTGCAGCACTGCTCACTGCCCCCAAGTTGCTTGACATAGGCGTTTCAAAGAGCTGTCAGTCAAGGCGAGCTCGGAATATAAGCTCCCCACCCACTCAGCCTGTCTTTTTTCAAACTTTCCTGGTAGTTATTTTAGAATGACAGAATGACCGTTCAGGACCTTTAATTGGCAATAGGATTCCTTCCAATAATACTTAGAGGTGCACTACTCCACCTGTACCCACAGAGGGGGGTGTGTGAGGCTCGCTCTCTTTCTGTTGGCCGGGCAAGCCTAGGCTACAGTGGGCCTACTATAGTCACTATTTACTACAGTCACTATTTACTATAGTCACTATTTACTTTTAGTCACTATTTAACTTTAGTCACTATTTACTATAGGCCCCCACTATTTACTATAGTCACTATTTACTACAGTCACTATTTACTATAGTCACTATTTACTATAGTCACTATTTACTACAGTCACTATTTACTATAGTCACTATATTACTACAGTCACTATTTACTATAGTCACTATTTTACTATAGTCCACTATTTACTACATTTTTTTACTATAGTTCCCCACTATTTACTATAGTCACTATATACTGTAGTCACTATTTACCAAAGTGGGAATAGGAAGCATCAGGTCAACAAAAGGATTGAGTGGGGAGTCCAGTCCAAATTTGTAATTAACATTTTATATTGATGAAGTTAAGCTTTGAATTAAGAGTTTTTTTTAATGGGAATAGTAATGGTTAACTTCCTATCATGTTTTTTTTTTATATCTACCGTTGCTTTGATTGAGGTAAACTGATCGTGTAAACATCATACTTTCAAAATCTTAGCTAGCAAGCAGTCGTCAATCATGAATGAAGTCGACAATCTACTGTCAAATCCTTTTCAATCCTCGTCATATGAAGAGAAATTATGAAGAGTAATTTATAGATAAAACGTATCGGTGCTCATCGTTCATTGGACATAAATATTACACAACAAGTTGGGAAATCGCAAATTCAACAATGATTGGTTTGGAAAGGAATCAGTGGCTAACTGCATGCGTTTGCAAAGCATAGCATCCTAGCCTAATTCCGTGAGTCAATGGAGTGGGTTTCGTTTGTGTGTGGTCCAAGTCTGGATTTAAGGGGTTTATTTTCCATGCTTAAAAGGATAAACATCAACACCATGGGCCATAAAAGTTTGAATACATTTGCCATGCTGTCAATCCAGCAAAAAATGACTTCTGCCGCGTTCAAGACAACTGGGAACTCGGGGAAAAAACTAGCTCCCGACTGAGGAAAAATACGGTCATCCAATTCGGAATTCTAAGTCGGGAACTCGGGCCTCTTACTAGAGCTCCGACCTGATGATCACTGACATCATGATTCAACCTTATTTTTTTCAGAGTTTCCCTAGTTGTCTTGAAAAAGCACCATAAATCAAGAGAATGCCACAGACTTTGATGACAAGTTTTTTGATGTCAAAATTTGCCCACGAAGGACCTCCGCGCCACCTTCCTGTTCAAGTGAGCACAGCACAACAAGGTGAGTCCAAAAATGGTATTCTATGCTGCTGCATAAATGATGTAATAAGCCAGGGAACAGTGGTGGAAAAAAGTAACCCAGTTTGTGATACTTGAGTAAAAGTAAAGATATCTTAATAGAAAATGACTCAAGTAAAAGTGAAAGTCACCCAGTAAAATACTACTTGAGTAAAAGTCTAAAAGTTATTTTTGTTTTTAAATATACTTAAGTATCACAAGTAAATGTAATTGCTAAAATATACTTAAGTATCAAAAGTAAAAGTATAAATCATTTCAAATTCCTTATATTAAGCAAACCAGACGGCACCATTTAAATTTATTTAAATTTATTTAATTACGGATGGACAGGGGCAAACACTCAAGAACATCATTTACAAACGAAACGTGTGTTTAGTGAGTCCGCCAGATCAGAGGCAAGTAGGGATGACCAGGGATGATCTCTCTTGATAAGTGCGTGAATTGGACCATTTTTTTCTGTCCCTGCTAAGCATTCAAATATAACTAGTTACTTTTGGGTGTCAGTGGGGGAAAAATGTATGGAGTAAAAAGTACATTATTTTCTTTAGGAATGTAGTGAAGTAAAAGTTAAAAGTTAGTCAAAAATATACCCCCTGAAAAACTACTTAAAAATATTTTTACTCAAGTACTTTACACACTGGCCCAGAGAATATTGTAAGAGCTTTTTTTTCATGTCTGCTTATATGCGCCCCCCTTTATTTATCCTACGGTTCTGACTTTGGTGTACAGGGGAGAACACTGTAAGAGCGGCCCATGTTCTGAATTCTGCCCGCTGTACATTTCAAAAGTGCTGAACTAATAGTTATATTGACTACGTCCATCCTAGCTCGCTCATTAATGTCTTAATCGAAATTTACGGATTGCCTCTTATCCGCTCATCGTCCCTTATGCACCATAGTTTTGTACATCTCAATTGTCAGTAGAAAACCACATTTGTTTGAAGCAAGTCAGCCATCAATCAGCTATGTTTTTTTTTTTTAAAGGCAGTAATGAGGCTGAATGAACTGTTTTCGCTGCCAGACGAGGCTCCGCTGATAGCCCAGTTTTTTTTTTGTGCGCGGCGCGGACCTGGGACACTTTTGTAACCACGTTTTCTTGCGCTAGTAATACTGCCACTGACACAGTTTGGCAACTGGACATTTAAATACGTCAAGAAGCTACCTAGAGTAATAGTATGAACAATATATTACGATATCCCTAGAAGTGTCATATAGCTAACGTTAGCTTCATCAATTTGCAGAGAGGATCTTGGGCTAATTTAGCTAACGACATTAACGTTTAGCTTATATGTTGGCTAATTAGCTAACGTTTACAATCAGCTAGCTAGCTTACTGGTCATGCAGTCCGAGTCGATGCCCGACTTGCAGTCCCTCTACCACCCCAGTCCCTCTACACCCCCAGTCCCTCTACCACAATCTCTCCTATCATGGACAACCACCTTCTCCTCCAGCTGAATGTGTTCGATACCCTCCCTTCATTCTTCTTCCATTCCCTGCTTCTCTCAGCTCCCTTCTTGTTTAGCAACCGACTTGATGTTGGACCACCTATTTCTTATGGCGTCGCTTGTCCCTCGCAACATCCTCCACGGGCAGAGACAGTCTAGGCCACTCTCACCCGTCCTCCTCTCTTTTTTTTGGTCTCTGCAGTGACCCCCACAGTTATCGAGTCTCCCCAACAGCTGTATCCTCCACCGTCATTTCAAGCTCTTGTTTTTATTTGGGCTTTCCTGGTTATCCTTGGTTTCCTTGGTTATCCTTGGTTTCCTTGGTTATCCTTGTTTTCCTTGGTTATCCTTGGGGTTATTTTTCCTTGGTTATCCTTGGTTTCCTCCCTTTTTGGTTATCCTTTGGTTTCCATTGGTTTCCCCCTTGTTTTTTTCCTTGGTTTATCCTTGGTTTCCTTGGTTATCCGTAGCTATAGCTAGTCCTGATAACTATAATGTGTGAAAAATAACGGGGGGGTTTTTTTTTTGTATAAAGGATTCGTGAGCCAACTATTTTTTTTTTTTATTTAGTCTCGAGACATAAACATTTTAGTCATTTTGCCAGACGCTCTTATCCAGAGCGACCTTTACAGTTAGTGATACATATTTTTTTTTATACTGGCCACCCCCCCGTGGGAATCGAACCCACAACCCATTGGCGTTGTTGCAAACGCCATGCCTCTATATCAACTGAGCTACATCCCTGCCCCGGCCATCTTCCACTCCCTCCCTTAACCCTGGACGATGCTGGGCCAATTGGGTGCCCGCCCGCCCCATGGGGTCTCCCGGTCCCCACGCGGGCCAGCTACGACAGAGCCTGGATTCGAACCAGGATCTCTAGTGGCACAGTTAGCACTGAACGCGATGCAGCGCCTTAGACCACTGCGCCACTCAGGAGGGTTTAAAGCAGATAAATGTGGTATAAATTGGGAAATAATCAACACTTTATTATAAATTCCTATCATCCCAGTCCCACATGGGCGGCTTATTTTATTGGTTTTCAACAGCAACGTCACTAATGTCAATGCCCACAACAGAGAAGATATTTAACGAAGTTCTTTACGAAAGATATTACGAAGTTCTTAAAGAAAACAACTATGAATTCCTAAGAAACATTTTGAGGAATTGCACTTATGAACTTCTTATTTTCTTCCTTAAGAAGCGTTTAATAAAAACGTTTTTAGTAGTTAAATTTTGTTTTTATCCAGGGGGGGGTGTGTGTAACCTGTAAAGACGTTAAACAGCAGTTTAAAGGGGAATGGAAACATTTTAGGAAGTACAGTTAAGGGGAAATTAATTTAATTAAATCCACTAATACTAAAAACGTGTTAATTTAACATAAAAAACATCTCTTTTTATTTAGTATTTTGATCGTCGAACAAACATTATTTGAGGCAACGGTCTACCAGGCAGCATTTTTAAATGCTATAGTAACGACTGAAACGCCCCAGTTGCGTCACTGGCAGGAAAGTGTTTCGATGCAAGCTAAACCCTCTAAGGGTATCTGGGTCCCCCCCCCCCCATCTACATCCAAGGAGCATTTCCTTCGGAGACGAGGCCTACCCCAATCTATCTAAATAAAAAAAATCCATATTGCATTCTGTCTTTGTTTGTCCATTTTCAGTTAAGTCTGTACTCGATTGGAACTGTATACGGTGAGCTGGGGACAGAGCAGCAGGAGCAGGTCAAACTGGAGAGAGAGAGAAAACAAACATGAGAAAACAGACTGATGTTTTAACAGAAAAAACATGCATATACAGTAATCCCCAAATACTCAGTAAGAAACGTGTTTTTATACAGTAATCCCCAAATACTCAGTAAGAAACGGTTATTACAGTAAAATCCCAATGATACTCAGTAAGAAAGATGCATATACAGTAATCCCCAAATACCTCAGTAAGAAAGATGCATATACAGTAATCCCCAAATACTTCAGTAAGAAACGGTTATACAGTAATCCCCAAATACTCAGTAAAGCAAACGGTTATTTATACAGTAATCCCCAAATACTCAGTAAGAAAAACGGTTATACAGTAATCCCCAAATACTCAGTAAGAAACGGGTTTATACAGTAATCCCCAAATACTCAAGTAAGAAACATGCATATACAGTAATCCCCCCAAATACTCAGTAGAAAAGATGCAATATACGGTAATCCCCAAATACTCAGTAAGAACGGGTTTTATTCAGTAATCCCCAAATACTCAGTAAGGAAAGATGCATATACAGTAATCCCCCCAAATACTCAGTTAAGAAACGGTTTTTTATACAGTAATCCCCAAATAACTCAGTACGAAACGGTTATACAGTAATCCCCAAATACTTCCAGTAAGAAAGATGCGTATACGGTAATCCCCAATAACTTCAGTAAGAAACGGTTATACAGTAATCCCCCCCCCAAATACTCAGTAAGAAACATGCATAATACACAGTAATTCCCCAAAACTACTCAGTAAGAAAAGTATGCATATACGGTAATCCCCAAATACCTCCCCCAAAGTTACTCAGTAAAAGATGCATATACAGTAATCCCCCCCAAATAACTCAGTAAGAAAGAGCATATACAGTAAAATCCCCCCCATCCTCACAGTTAAAGAAAACGGTATTTACAGTAATCCCCAAATACTCAGTAAGAAACATGCATATATAGTAAGTAAATCCCCCAATACTCCCCAGTAAGAAACATGCATATATACAGTAATCCCCAAATACTCAGAATGAAAGATGCATATTACAGTAATCCCAAAATACTCAGTAAGAAACGGTTATACAGTAATCCCCAAATACTCAGTAAGAAAAAACATGCATATACAGTAATCCCCCAAATAACTCAGTAATAAAGATGCATATACAGTATACCCCCCAAATACTCAGTAAAAAAAACGGTTTATACAGTAATCCCCAAATACTCAGTAAGAAAACATGCATATACAGTAATCCCCAAATACTCAGTAAGAAAGATGCATATACAGTTAAAATCCCCCAAATACTCAGTTAAAAACGGTTTTTTTATACAGTAATCCCCCAAAATACTCCAGTTAAGAAACCCATTACGGTTTATACAGTAATCCCCAAATACTCAGTAAGAAAACGGTTATACAGTAATTCCCCAAATAACTCAGTAAGAAACGGTTTTTATACAGTACATCCCCCCCCAAATACTCAGTAAGAAACATGCATATACAGTAATCCCCAAAATACTCAGTAAGAAAAGATGCATATACCGGTAATCCACCACCAAATAACTCATTAAGAAACGGTTTATAACAGTAAATCCCCCAAATACTCCAGTAAGGAAAGATTGCCATATACAGTAATCCCCAAATACTCAGTAAGAAACGGTTTATATTACAGTAAATCCCCAAATACTCAGTACGAAACGGTTTAAATACAGTAATCCCCAAATACTCAGTAAGAAAGATGCGTATACGGTAATCCCCCCAAATACTCAGTAAGAAACGGTTATAGCAGTAATCCCCCAAATACTCAGTAAAGAACAAAAATGCATATACAGTAATCCCCAAATACTCAGTAAGAAAGATGCATATACGGTAATCCCCAATACTCAGTAAGAAAGATGCATATACAGTAATCCCCAAATACTCAGTAAGAAAGATGCATATACAGTAATCCCCAAATACTCAGTAAGAAAAACGGTTTTTGTTATACAGTAATCCCCAAATCTCAGTAAAGAAACATGCATATACAGTAATCCCCAAATCCTCAGTAAGAAACATGCATATACAGTAATCCCCAAATACTCAGTAAGAAAGAATGACCCATATACAGTAATCCACGCCCAAATACTCAGTAAGAAACGGTTATACACCGTAATCCCCAAAATACTCAGTAAAAGAAACATGCATATAAACAGTAAATCCCCCCCAAATACCTCAGTTAAGAAAGATGCATATACAGTAATCCCCCAAAAAATACTCAGTAAAAAACGGTTGTTTTATACCAGTAAATCCCCAAATACTCAGTAAGAAACATGCATCCATATACAGTAATCCCCAAATACTCAGTAAGAAACAAGATGCCATAATACAGTAATCCTCCCCAAATACTCACAGCAAGAAACTATGCATTAATGCATAATTTTTAAATGTGGCAAGAAAGTGTAGCTAGTCTCTCCCCTATAATAGTCCCCCCCTTGTCCACTTGGTCCCATCAGCCCTGGGGATGAGGAAGGTTTAACTGTTTGAGTAGCATCATCCATCATCCATCGCCGGGGGATGAAAGGGTTAACTGTTTTGAGTAAGCATCATCCACCAGCCTGGGGATGAGAGGTTAACTGTGTTGAGTATGCCATCATCCACCAGCCTGGAGAATTTTGAGGAGGTGTAACTGTTTGAAGTAAGCATCATAGTCATAGTTTATCTTTGTTGTGGTGTGTGTTGTTGACAGTAAAGTGTGTGGTTTATCTTTGTGGTGTGTGCTGTGTTGACAGTGTAAAGTGTGTGTTTTTTATCTTTGTGGTGTGTGCTGTTTTGACCAGTAAAGTGTGTGGAGTTTATCTTTGTGGTGTGTGCTGTTGACAGTAAAGTGTGTGTTTTATCTTTGTTGGTGTGTGTTGCTGTTGACAGTAAAGTGTGTGGTTTATCTTTGTGGTGTTGTGCTGTGTTGACAGTAAAGTGTGGGTGTTGTTTTTTTATCTTTGTGGTGTGTGCTGTTGACAGTAAAGTGTGTGGTTTATTCTTTGTGGTGTTTGTACTGTTGACAGTAAAGTGTGGTGTTTTTATCTTGTGTGGTGTGTGTTTGTTGACAGTAAAGTGGGTGTGTTTTTTTATCTTTGTGGTGGTGTGTGCTGTTGATAGTAAAGTGTGTGTTTATCTTTGTGGTGTGTGGTTGTTGAAAGGGATTTGGATAGAATAACCTCAGTCCCTGAAAGGTGTGGGAGTCTGAAAAGGAGAAGTTGAACAACTTAACACTCTCTGCTACAGAAATGTATTGGAGGCATTAAAACACACACACACACACACAGTCTTGTAACAGCTAACCTTCTTGGAACACACAATTCAGTCCCATTCCAAAATCCTATTTTCCCTAACCCTAACCCTAATCCAAAAACCTAACCCGTACTCTTCCCCTAACCCTAAACCTAAACCTAACCTAGCTCCTAACCCTAACCCAAAAACTAACCATTAGCTCCTAACCCTAAACCTAATTCTAACCCTAACACTAATTCTAAACGTAACCTTTAAACCACCTAGAATTAGCATTTGACCTCGTGGGGACTAAAAAAAATGTCCCCAGTTGGTTCAAATGTTTGTTTGTTTGTTATTATTTTTGTGGACTTCTGGTAGTTAAAACACGTCCACTTCCACGTCCCTCTTTCCCACACACACACACACACACACCATTCCCGCCCCTCATCAAGTTTGTTTTTTCAGGAGCTGTCTCTCTCACTGTCCCCACTGAAGAGCTCCGCGTTGAGGCCCACTGAGAGTATCTCTCTCATAATGTAAACCACTGAAGAGCTACCCATTGAGGCCCACTGAGAGTATCTCTCTCAATAATGTAACCACTGAAGAGCTTCCGCGTTGAGGCCCACTGAGAGTATCTCTCTCAATAATGTAGACCACTGAAGAGCTCCCGCGCTGAGAGGCCCACTGATTGAGTATCTCTCTCCAATAATGTACCACTGAGGAGCTCCGCAGTTGAGGCTTCGTCACTGAGAGTATCTCTCTCAATAATGTAACACTGAAGAGCTCCGCGTTGAGGCCCACTGAGAGTATCTCTCTAAATAATGTAACCACTGAATTGAAAGAGCTCCGCGTTGAGGCTCCACTGAGAGTATCTCTCTCTAAATAATGTACCACTGAAGAGCTCCGCGTTGAGGCCCACTGAGAGTATCTCTCTAAATAATTGTACCACTGAAGAGCTCCGCGTTGAGGCCCACTGAGAGTATCTCTCTCAATAATGTAACCACTGAAGAGCTCCGCGTTGAGGCCCACTGAGAGTATCTCTCTCTAAATAATGTAACCACTGAAGAGCTCCGCGTTGAGGCCCACTGAGGAAATATCTCTCTTCAATAATGTAACCACTGAAGAGCTCCCATTGAGGCCCACTGAGAGTAACTCTCTAAATAATGTAACCACTGAAGAGCTCCGTGTTGAGGCCCCACTGAGAGTATCTCTCTAAATAATGTAACCACTGAAAGAGCTCTCCGCGTTGAGCCCACTGAGAGTATCTCTCTCAATAATGTAACCACTGAAAGAGCTCCGCATTGAGGCCCACTGAGAGTATCTCTCTAATAAATGTAACCACTGAAGAAGCTCCGCGTTGGAGGCCCACTGAGAGTATCTCTCTGATGGATGGCCCCAGCAGCAAAGTGCTCTCGTGACACGGCCCACTGTTGGTTTTTTCCACAAGGCAACGTTCTGTAAATGGGGACAACAGCAGTCTTCTCTCTATTTACAGCTCATTACGAGCTTGTGTCTGATATTATATATTAAAATCCCTTTGTGATTTTCCTAATAAATCCTCCATTACATAAAGAGGCAACGACTGATAAAAATGCCTAGGAGGCTTTTTAATGCCCTGGTATTTATTTCTGACGACTATGAGCCTGTCACTGTGTGTGTGTGTGTGGTGTGTGTGTGTACAGTACTTTTCCTCTGGCTCCCCCTACAGGAGAATGAGCGGCACTTACAGTGATGCAGGAGGAGAATTCTACTCCTCTCAGTCTCAGCCAGGCCCTACAGCCAGTGGCGTCCGCGTCATTCAAGGCAACCCATTTTTTGGGCTTGTCTGTTTTGCACACCAACATTTTATTTTGGCATCATAGTGTCACATATCAGTTTGCCTACAATGTAAAAAAAATAACAATAATCATTGAGTTAATAAAGCCGCTATACAAACATGGTCTCGTTTTTTTTCTTCTTTTTTTTTTGTTGAGTAAGGCAGGAGTGGTTGTACTATTTCAGCCGCAATAGACTTCCTTATTGCTCGTTGTGCACTGTGGGGTAACCAAAAGACACGGACACTGCTCCATAAAACACCAAATACATCATTTTTTTAGAAACAAACATGCTCTCAGTGATGTAGGGGTATTAGATGTTGTTACACATGCAGGCGGCGACCATCATTTCAGGGTAGGTAGGGGGCAGAGCCCCACCTGTTTAAGCAAACAATTATATATATATGTATTTTTGCATGTTTATTTTGTCACATATCAGTTGCAAAACAATGTAAAAAAATAAATAATAATAATAATCATTGAGTTTAATAAAGCTGCTACATCTTGGTCTCTTTTTTGCCTTTCTTGGAGTAAGGCAGCTCCAAACATGCAGGTGTTTCAGCCTAGCTCCGGCTTTCTGTGGGTGGTGGGGCAGCCAGCGGAAAATACAGAGCTTAGGGGTTGGTAATGTTCTCTAGTTGTGCTGTGATTGGCTCAGTGTTCTGGTCCACTCGTTGGGGACACTACGTCACCGCCAAGTCTAAGGGTAGCGCTCGAAAATTCAAGCCCCTTAGGTGCTGCCATATAGTTACATTAGAAGTGCCCATCCAAGAAGGCTCAAGGTCATTGGCCACAGATAAAATGACGTCAAAATCACGTTATATCTACAGTAGCTATTGATTGGACTGATCAGTGTCAACATCATACGTTTCAAAATTTTAGCTAGCAAGCTAGACAAGCAGTCATCAAAAGAAATCAAGTCAACAATCTCCGGCAAATCCTTTTTAATCCTTGTCATATGAAAGAGAAATGAATGAAAGAGAAATTATAGATAAAACCGTATCAGTGCTCATCAGCCGGCCATTGGACATAAACATCACACAACAAGTTGGAAATCGCAAATTCCAACAATGAGTGTTTGGAAGGAATAAGTGGCTAACTGCAAGCTTTGCAACGCAATCACTAGCCTACTATTCAGTGGCGTGGCTTGTGTGGTCCCAAATCTGAGATTAAGGGTCTCTTTTCCAAGTTTAAAAATGATAAACATTCAACATTGGTCTTGCTGTCAAGAAGCATGATTTGTGCCAAGCTCAAAACAACTGTTAACTTGAAACTGCGAAAACTTGACTTCAGTGAGTTCAAGACAACTGGAAAGTCGGGGAAAAAATGAGCTCTGACTGGGAAAATACGTTTTGAACGGTCATTCCAACTCGGAATTGTGAAATCCGGAACTCCGGCCTCTTTCTAGAGCTACGACCTGAAGATCAATGACGTCATCATGATTCGACCCTGTTTTTTTCCGAGTTCCCAGTTGTCTTTGAAAAGCACCATCAATCCAGGAGAATGCCAGACTTTGATGACAAAGTTTGATGACAAAATCTGGCCATGAGACGACCGCCGCGCCACCTTCCTGTTCAAGTGAGCACAGCCACAACAAGGTCCTAAAAAGTCCAAAAATATATTCTATGCGACTGCATTAAATGATGTAATATGCCAGGGACCCGATATGTATACTGTAGCTAAGAAAGTAATAACTAAGTGTATGTTGTGTAGTAAGCTGTTAGTAGCCCATGTGCCTCACCCTAATAAGTTTGGTCCCTTTCCCCCTCATAACTTAGAGCCTACTGTTCTGACTTGATGGTGCATATGTAGCCTATAGAGAAATGTAATCATCGAATATTTTTAAGAGCTTTCATTGTACCTGCTTTATATGCCCCCTTTATTATCTTACGGTTCTGACTGGTGTACAGGGAGAACACTGTAAGATCAAATCAAATCAAAATCAAATTTTATTGGTCCACATGCGCCCGAATACACATAGGTGCAGACATTACAGTGAAATGCTTACTTACAGCCCTTAACCAACAAGTGCATTTATTTTAAACAAAAAAGTATAATAAAAACAACAACAAAAAAGTGTTGAGAAAAAAAGAGCAGAAGTAAAATAAAGTGACAGTAGGGAGGCTATATAGAACAGTAAATAAAGTGACAGTAGGGAGGCTATATATACAGGGGGGTACCGTTGCATAGTCAATGTGCGGGGGCACCGGCTAGTTGAGGTAGTTGAGGTAATAATGTACATGTGGGTAGAGTTAAAGTGACTATGCATAAATACTTAACAGAGTAGCAGCAGCGCGTAAAAAGGATGGGGTGGGGGGGGCAGTGCAAATAGTCCGGGTAGCCATGATTAGCTGTTCAGGAGTCTTATGGCTTTGGGGGTAGAAGCTGTTGAGAAGTCTTTTGGACCTAGACTTGGCACTCGTGAAAACCTGGGTAGTACGCTTGCCGTGCGGTAGCAGAGAGAACAGTCTATGACTAGGGTGGCTGGAGTCTTTGACAATTTTGAGGGCCTTCCTCTGACACACCGCCTGGTATAGAGGTCCTGGATGGCAGGGAGCTTTGCCCCAGTGATGTACTGGGCCGTACGCAACTACCCTCTGTAGTGCCTTGCGGTCAGAGGCAAGCAGTTGCCATACCAGGCGGTGATGCAACCAGTCAGATAATGCTCTCGATGGTGCAGCTGTAGAATTTTTTGAGGATGCTGAGGACCCATGCCAAATCTTTTTAGTCTCCTGAGGGGGAATAGGCTTTGTCGTGCCCTCATTCACGACTGTCTTGGTGTGTTTGGAGACCATGATAGTTTTCGTTGGTGATGTGGACACCAAGGAACTTGAAGCTCTCAACCTGTTCCACTACAGCCCCGTCGATGAGAATGGAGGCGTGCTCAGTCCTTCTTTTTTTTCCTGTAGTCCACAATCATCTCCTTTGTCTTGGTCACGTTGAGGGAGAGGTTGTTGTGTCCTGGCACCACACGGCCAGATCTCTGACCTCCTCCCTATAGGCTGTCTCATCGTTGTCGGTGATCAGGCCTACCACTGTTGTGTCGTCGGCAAACTTAATGATGTGGTGTTGGAGTCGTGCCTGGCCTGCAGTCATGGGTGAACGAAGAGAGTACAGGAGGGGACGCTGAGCACGCACCCCTGAGGGGCCCCCCGTGTTGAGGATCAGTGTGGCAGATGTGTTGTTAGCCCTACCCTTACCACCTGGGGGCGGCCCGTCAGGAAGTCCAGGATCCAGTTGCAGAGGGAGGTGGTTTTAGTACCCAGGATCCTTAGCTTAGTGATGAGCTTAGAGGGCACTATGGTGTTGAATGCTGAGCTGTAGTCAATGAATAGCATTCTCACGTAGGTGTTCCTCTTGTCCAGGTGGGAAAGGGCAGTGTGGAGTGCGATAGAGATTGCATCATCTGTGGATCTGTTGGGGCGGTATGCAAATTGGAGTGGGTCTAGGGTTTCTGGGATTATGCTGTTTGATGTGAGCCATGACCAGTCTTTTCAAAGCACTTCATGGCTACAGACGTCAGTGCTACGGGGTCGGTAGTCATTTAGGCAGGTTATCTTAGAGTTTCTTGGGCACGGGGACTATGGTGGTCTGCTGTAAACATGTTGGTATTACAGACTCAGTCAGGGACATGTTGAAAATGTCAGTGAAGACACTTGCCAGTTGGTCAGCCACATGCTCGGAGTACACGTCCTGGTAATCCGTCTGGCCCTGCGGCCTTGTGAATGTTGACCTGCTTAAAAAGTCTTACTCACATCGGCTACGGAGAGCGTGATCACATAGTCGTATTCCGGAACAGCTGGTGCTCTCATGCATGCTTCAGTGTTGCTTGCCTCGAAGCGAGCAATAGAAGTGGTTTAGCTCGTCTGGTGGTAGGCTTGTGTCACTGGGCAGCTCGCGGCTGTGCTTCCCTTTGTAGTCTGTAAAATAGTTTTCAAGCCCTGCCACATCCGACGAGCGTCAGAGCCAGTGTAGTATGATTCAATCTTAGACCTGTATTGACTCTTTGCCTGTTTGATGGTTCGTCGGAGGGTCATAGCGCGGGATTTCTTATAATAAAGCGTCCGGGTTAGAGTCCCGTTCCTTGAAAGCGGCGGGTTAGGTCCAGCTCTACCCTTTAGCTAGGCTCAGTGCGGATGTTTCCTGTAATCCATGGCTTCTGGTTGGGGTATGTACGTACGGTCACTGTTGTGGGGACGACATCATCGATGCACTTATTGATGAAGCCAGTGACTGATGTGGTGTACTCCTCAATGCTGTCTGAAGAATCCCGGAACATGTTCCAGTCTGTGCTAGCAAAACAGTCCTGTAGCTTAGCATCTGCGTCATCTGACCACTTTTTTATTAGCCGAATCACTGGTGCTTCCTGCTTCAGTTTTTGCTTATAAGCAGGAATCAGGAGGATAGAGTTATGGTCAGATTTGCCAAATGGAGGTGCGCGAGGGAGAGCTTTGTATGCGTCTTTGTGTGTGGAGTAAAGGTGGTCTAGAGTTTTTTCCCCTCTGGTTGCACATTTAACATGCTGGGTAGAAATGAGGTAGAACGGATTTAAGTTTCCCTGCATTAAAGTCCCCGGCTACTAGGAGCGCTGCATCTTCTGGATGAGCGTTTTCCTGTTGATTAATGGCCTTGTACAAACTCATTTCAGTGCAATCTTAATGCCAGCATTGGTTTGTGGTGGTAAATAGACAGCTAATGAAAAAATATAGATGAAAACTCTCTTGGTCAAAATAGTGTGTTGTCTACAGCTTATCATAAGATTACTCTACCTCAGGCGAGCAAAACCTCGAGAGACTTCCTTAGTATTTGATTTTGTGCACCAGCTGTTGTTTACAAATATACACAGACCGCCACCCCTTGTCTTACCAGAGTCTGCCGTTCTGTCCTCTGTCGATGTAGCGTATAGCCCGCATAGCTGAATGTTGTCATTGTTGTCGTTCAGCCACGACTCCGTGAACATAAGATATTACAGTTTTTTAATGTCCCCGTTGGTAGGATAACCCGTAATCTTAAAATCGTCAATTTTATCTCTCAAAAGATTGAACATTGGCTAATAGGATTGATGGGAGAGGCAGTTACTCGTTCGCGCCGTCGGATCCTTACAAGGCACCCCGGATCTGCGTCCACGATATCTCCGTCTCTTCCTCACGCGAATGACGGGGATCTGGGCCTTGTCGGGAGTCTGTAGAATATCCTTCGCGAAACGCCTCGTTGAAGAAAAAGTCTTCGTGCCAACGCGAGGTGGAGTAATCGCTGTCCTGATATCCAGAAGCTCTCTGTTGGTTATAAGAGAGACGATGGCAGAAAACATTATGTACAAAATAAATTACAAATAACGCGGTAAAAAAAACACACACATAGTAGTACAATTGGTTAGAGGGCTGTAAAAACGGCAGCCATTTCTTCCCGCTCTTTCTTCTTCCGGGCCCATGTTCTGAATTCTGTCCACTGTACATTTAAAAAAGTTGCTAAACTAATAGTTATATTTGACTACGTCCGTCCTAGCTCGCTCAATTAATGTCTTAATCGAAATTACGGATTGCCTCTATTCCGCTTGTTGTCCCCCCTTATGCCATGGTTTGTACATCTCAATTGTCAGCAAGAAATCACATTGTTTTAAGCAAGTCATCCATATCAGCTATGTTTTTTTTAAAAGGCAGTAAATGTTTCGCTGCCAACGAGGCTGCTTTTCCGCTGATAGCCAGGTGTAGGCAGTGGAAGGTGTTTGTTTGGCCCTACAGTTTTGTGGGCACCGTTTTTTGTCACCGTTATAGTGCAAATGAATGTATTGTTTAGTGTGTGTTGTGTGTTGTGGCTTTGCTGGCATGCATCCGACATTTTTTTGTTTGTTTGCCCCCATCAATATTTACATGCTAAAAAATCACAACTGGCTGTAACCATTCAGATGTGTACCACAGGAGGCTGCCTGAGTTGAGGAGGACGGTTCATAATAATTCCCAGAACGGAGTGAATGGAATGGCATCATACACCTGACAAAACCCAGGTGTTTGATGTACTGTATATGATACCATTCCACTGATTCTTCCGCTCCAGCCATTACCCCACCCCACCACCCTAACCTACCCCGCGAGCATCCATCCTCCCCGTATCCTCCCCAAATAAGGTGCCACCATCTAAAATCGCCACTGCCTACAGCAGTTTTCCTCACACACATCTCACTGTGGACAAGAAGCAGACTGAGGTGGAACTACTGCAACTTAACTCGCTGTTGGGCTCCCCGCTTGTGACATCAAACCCCTGCAACTTACCCAGAACTGCCTCAGGCACACCCGGTGTTCAAAACCATCCCAAGTTCTCCCATTGGCATCCCCGCTATCCTCCGCACACTCCACTGGCTTCCAGGTCGAAGCTCGCATCCACTACAAGACCCATGGTGGTTTGCCTAGAAACATAATTCCACTTTGGGCCTTGTCACAGAGCTCTTCGGTGATAGGCCATCCATTCAGAGAGATACTCCTCCAGTAGGGCCTCAAAGCTCGGAGCTCTTTCGGTCGAGGCATCCATCCAGTCAGAGAGGGAGATACTCTCAGTAGGGGAGGCCTCAACGCGGAGCTCTATTTCGGTGAGGCCATCCATTCAGAGAGATACTCTCAGTAGGCCTCAACGCGTAGCTCTTCGGTGAAGGCCCATCCATTCAGAGAGATACTCTCAGTAGGCCTCAACGCGGAGCTCTTCGGTGAGGCCACCCATTCAGAGAGATATTCTCAGTGGGCCTCAACGCGTAGCTCTCAGTGGGTACATTATTGAGAGAGATACTCTCAGTAGGCCTCAAACGCGGAGCTCTTCAGTGGGGAACCTCCATTAAGAGAAAACCTCCTGTGGGCCTCCTTGGTATGGGGCAAACTGCTTGGCAGTCCAACCGTATGGCCCAGTACAGTCACTGGAGGGCCGAGCTCCCTGCCATCCACGACCTCTATACCAGAACGGTGAGTCAAACGGCAAGCGCTTATCTTCCCAACTGATATATATATAGTTTATCGTTACTCATTGTGTATTTATTCAGTGTATTATTATTTTTCTATTATTTAGTCTATTAAGGAACTCCCCCTGCACCTGATTCAGAGGGGTTTCGGTTAAATGTAGGAATTCATTCAACATTTCGACTTAATGTGTGCAGCTGACTAGGTATCCCCTTTCCCCACACTTGAAAATATGAAGAGTGGTACTCAGTGTTGTATTGTGGTTTTTGCCCCAACAATAACACTTTGTATTCAAGACATAAAGTTCATTTATTTGCCTCAGTTGTAAACTTTAGTGCCTTATTGCAAACATTTGGCAGGGAATGGGAACTGGTCAGAATTGAAGGAATGATGGATGGTGCTAAATATAGGGAAATTCCTTTGAGGGAAACCTGTTTTCAGTCTTCCAGAGATTTGAGACTGAGACGGAGGGTTCACCTTCCAGCAGGACAATGACCCTAAGCCTACTGCTATAGGGGAAAAACATTTAAATGTATTGGAATGGCCTAGTCAAAGCCCAGACCTCATCAATTCCAATTGAGAATCTTGTGATATGAACTTATTTTTTTTTATTTTATTTAAAGATTGGCTGTACCACCAGCGGAACACGATCCAACTTGAAGGGAGCTGGAGCAGTTTTGGCCTTGAAGAATGGGCAAAAATCCCAGTGGCTAGATGTGCCAAGCTTATAGAGACACATACCCAAGAGACTTGCAGCTGTATTTGCTGCAAAAAGGTGCTCTACAAAGTATTGATTTTGGGGGGGTGAATAGTTATGCACGCTCAAGTTTTCAGTTTTTTTTGTCTTATTTCTTGTTTGTTTCACAAGAAAAAAATATTTTGCATTTTCAAAGTGGTAGTGCCATGTTGTGTAAATCAATGATACAAAACCCCCCCCCCCCAAAAAAATCAATTTTACATTCCAGGTTGTAAGGCAACAAAATAGGAAAAAATGCCAAGGGGGGTGAATACTTTCGCAGCAACGCCACTGTACGTGTCAAGTAGAACCAGTCAACAAGCCCACCTACCATCAAACAAACCCAATGTGGTGGTGCAGAGCCCCATTGACCCACACCATCCGGTGAAGAATGACTCTAGAGCTCAGTGGTTGTATACCGGCTTTTTAGTGTTTTCTTTGACCATGTAAGCGTTTTTCTGCAGAATTCTACACGGCTAAAACTTCAAAATGCATATCACTGATCAAATACTGATAACCTTGATGAAGCTGAAGCTGAATCTACTCCAGGGTGATCGCGCTGCTGAACGCTTCGCTGTGTACCCAGGGAGTAGTGAGCAGAGAATCCTTTCCTACTGGGATTGACACACAATGGAGGAGCACATGAGGATCTACATTGCATGGGCTGCCGAGGGAGACGTTCCAGAACACAATGCCTCAGTGCTTCAAAGAGAAGTTTCCCCCACACCACAATTGCATCATCGACTGCCCTGAAACCACTCTTCAGAAAGCCCACAATATCTATTATTCCAGAGGAGGTGTCTACAGCCACTATTATTCCAGAAAATACTCTCAAGTATTTGGTTGCCATTGCTCCATATGGACTCGTTATGTTCATGCATATGGAGGGCAGATGCAGTGACAAGTTCATCACCCAAAACGACTCTGGTTTCCTGGAATACTTAGGCCTGGCGACGAAGTTATGACAGACGGGGGGGCTTCAACCCTCCGAGATCTGCTGTATGAGAGGAAGGTAATCCTTGCCATACCAGCCTTCACTCAGAAAGGATACCAGCTGTCTGACGAGGATGTCACAAGCACGAGAAGGATAGCTAATGTACGTATACATGTTGAGAGGGTTATCAGACGACTCAAGGTGTTCCAAATCCTCTCCCAGACTGTTCCCATCAACCTGACGCACAAAATGGACAAAGTCCTTAGAATTGTCTGTGCAGCAGCACTTTTTAACGTGCAGGGTGAAGATCATCCATGAGGATGCCACAGTGAGCTGTGAGATGTTCATACATGTGAAATGTAACTTTATACACTATAATTTAATCCACCATGAGAATACTGTGTATATATGTTTCCTATTTAATCAGAATCATTGTAATGTTCCTACCTTAGAAATGTACTGTAACTTTGCCTGTTTCCTGATAATTAACAGGCATCCAATAGGTGATGTCTTCCTTCAATCTATTTCAAATACATTTTGTTCAACACCAAACTGTTCTCTAACAGACCAAGAGGGAAGCCAACTGTTTATGAAGTGTCGCAACACTGTTTTTCTTAATTTAGTGCCCTTGAAAACCAAACCCAGAATCAAACTGGAAACACCTTTTGAAACCCTTAGACACGCCTCCTCTTCCTTCATTTCAAAATGTTAAGTATCGAAGAAATGTCAACAAAGTTGAATTTCATAGTGTTTTTTATTAACACCATAATTTGCCTAGTGCAAGATGAATTACGGGATGCTTAGATACGTTCATGAAGTGCCATAACGAAAAGAAAGAGCTATACAAGGTACAATAAAAAATATTCATAAATCATAAGGAGTTTAAATCCGTATGCATTAGATAACCATGTATGAAGAGAGCTGTACACGGCAAGATATATATAAAAAAAAAACAACAACACCAAAGAATTGAGAATGGAGAAATTGAAATGAGGCTGCTGTAGCTGTGTGGCTGCTGCTGGGAACCGATGACTGTTTGGTTTAGCTTTTGATGCACTTGTGCAGAAGGATCTCCACTGGAACATTGTCCCCCTTCCAAACTCTTCTTAAAGTGCGTTGTTTGGAGTGTAGAGGTAGAGATGGAGAAGCGGCTTGGGGTGCTGTCAGAGAACTCGTCACTTGGTTTGTGAATTTTGAAAAAACAGATCTCGCTCAACCTTTTTGGGAGCTAATTTCCGCTGCGCGTCCCCGAGTTTCCACTGGCCATTGCTCATCTGTACAGGACACACACGGACAACAAAACACACCCCTGTCATCCTCCATAACACAGCATTTTGCACCTTCAAACACACTTCGAAACACTACTGTTAGAATAGTCAATTACAGTACAGAACACTCGTTTACATGGTGTTCACAGCTGACTAGTTTTGCACAACTAGTAGGTTTAGATTATGTTGGTAATTTTTCCTATTTGATTGTAAAAACTCACCTTTGATTCTGTACCTCGCCATTCGAGATTAGACTGATATACTTCCACAATAAGCCATTGAAATCAAGAAACCGTGTGTGCATGTTGTAATAGTTAACGTTAATCAGTTCTGGTCAGTGATATGGTATCATCACAATTAGCTAGCTAGCTAAGCAACTAGCTAACGTCAACGTATCAGTCATAGAAAGGGTTATGATAAACAAAAAGCCAGCGAGCTAGCTACCTTCCCATAGTATTGCACAGCTGCAGCTGCAAAGCATTTCAGCAAACAGGGGGACAAAACCACCTACCCTGGAGGTGACAGTATTCCATCCCCCATATGCCCCCCTAGGCGAACAACTACGACAACATAACCAACAAAAACGGGTCACAACTCCTGCAGCTCTGTCGCATGCCTGGTATGTACAGTGCCTTGCAAAAGTCTTCATCCCCCTTGGTTGTTTTCTCCTATTTTGTTGCATTACAACCTGTAATTTAAAATGGATTTTTATTTGGATTTCATGTAATGGACATAACACAAAATAGTCCAAATTGGTGAAGTGAAATAAAAAAATAACTTGTTTCAAACAAAAATAAAAAAATAACGGAAAAGTGGTGCGTGCATATGTATTCACCCCTTTTGCTATGAAGCCCCTAAATAAGATCTGGTGCAAGTGCAACCAATTACCTTCAGAAGTCACATAATTAGTTAAATAAAGTCCAACTGTGTGCAATCTAAGTGTCACATGATCTGTCACATGATCTCAGTATATATACCAAAAAAAAACCTGTTCTGGAAAGACCTTAGAGTCTGCAACAACCACTAAGCAAGGGGCACCACCAAGCGAAGCGGCACCATGAAGACCAAGGAGCTCTCCAAACAGGTCAGGGACAAAGTTGTGGAGAAGTACAGATCAGGGTTGGGTTATAAAAAAAATATCAGAAAACTTTGAACATCCCACAGAGCACCATTAAATCCCATTATTAAAAATTGGAAAGACTATGGCACCACAACAATCCTGCCAAGAGAGAGGGGCCGCCCACCAAAACTCACAGACCAGGCAAGGAGGGCATTAATCAGAGAGGCAACAAGAGACCAAAGATAACCCTGAATGAGCTGCCAAAGCTCCCACAGCGGAGATCTGTCCATAGGACCACTTTAAGCCGTACACTCCACAGAGCTGGGCTTTACGGAAGAGTGGCCAGAAAAAAAAAGCGCATTGCTTAAAGAAAAAAAATAGCAAACACGTTTTGTGTTCGCCAAAAGGCATGTGGGAGGCATGTGGGAAGACTCCCAAACATACGGAAGAAGGTACTCTGGTCAGATGAGACCTAAATTGAGCTTTTTGGCCATACAAGGAAAAACGCTATGTCTGGCGCAAAACCCAACACCTCTCATCACCCCGAGAACCACCATCCCCACAGTGAAGCATGGTGGTGGCAGCATCATGCTGTGGGGAGGTTTTTTCATCAATCGCAGGGACTGGGAAACTGGTCAGACTGAAGGAATGATGGATGGCACTAAATACAGGGAAATTCTTGAGGGAAACCTGTTTCAGTCTTCCAGAGATTTGAGACTGGGATGGAGGTTCACCTTCCAACATAAGTATTCAGACCTTTTGCTATGAGACTCGAAATTGAGCTCAGGTCCATCCTGTTTCCATTGATCATCCTTGAGATGTTTCTACAACTTGATTGGAGTCCACCTGTCGTAAATTCAATTGATTGGACATGATTTGGAAAGGCACACACCTGTCTGTATAAGGTCCCACAGTTGACAGTGCATGTCGAGAGCAAAAACCAAGCCATGAGGTCGAAGGAATTGCCCATAGAGCTCCGAGACAGGATTGTGTCGAAGCACAGATCTGGGGAAGGGCACCAAAACATTTCTGCAGTATTGAAGGTTCCCAAGAACACAGTGACCTCCTTCATTCTTTAATGGAAGGAAGTTTGGAACCACCAAGGACTCTTCCTAGAGCTGGCTGCCCGGCCAAACTGAGCAATCGGGGGAGAAGGGCCTTGGTACAGGGAGGTGACCAAGAACCCGATGGTCCACTCTGACAGAGCTCCAGAGTTTCCTCTGTGGAGATGGGAGAACCTTCCAGAAGGACAACCATCTCTGCAGCACTCCAGCCAATCAGGCCTTTATGGTAGAGTGGGCCAGACGGAAGCCACTCCTCAGGAAAAGGCACATGACAGCCCGCTTGGGAGTTTGCCAAAAGGCACCTAAAGACTCTCAGACCATGAGAAAACAAGATTTCTCTGGTCTGATGAAAAACCAAGATTGAACTCTTGGCCTGAATGCCAAGCGTCACGTCTGGAGGAAACCTGGCACCATCCCTACGGTGAAGCCACGCGTTGTGGCAGCATCGTTCTGTGGGGATGTTTTTTTCAGTGGCAGGGACTGGGAGACTAGTCAGGATTGAGGAAAAGATGACGGAGCATAGTACAGAGAGATCCTTGATGAAAACCTGCTCCAGAGCGCTCAGGACCTCCAGACTTGGGCGAAAGGTTCACCTTCCAACAGACAACGACCCTAAGCACACAGCCAAGACAACGCAGGAGTGGCGTCGGGACGTCTGGCCCATCCAGAGGCCGGATTTGAACCCGATCTCTGGAGAGATCCTGAAAATAGCTGTGCAGCAATGCTCCCCATCCAACCTGACAGAGCTTGAGAGGATCTGCAGAGAAGAAATGGGAGAAACTCCCCAAATACAGGTGTGCCAAGCTTGTAGCGTCATACCCAAGAAGACTCGAGGCTGTAATCGCTGCCAAAGATGCTTCAACTAAATACTGAGTAAAGGGTCTGAATACTTATGTAAATGTGATATTGAACGTTTTTTATTTGTATAAATGTGCAAAAATGTCCTAAAAACCTGTTTTTTGCTTCGTCATTATGGGGGTATTGTGTGTAGATTGATGAGGGGGAAAAAAACAATTGAATCCATTTTAGAATAAGGCTGTAACGTTAACAAAAATGTGGAAAAAAGGTCAAGGGGTCTGAATATTTTCCGAAGGCCCGCTACCTAGTTGTTGAGCCCCAATAGCCAATGCTATGTGAACTGTGAACTGCAACGTTGAACTGCTCTGTGACCACTGTGACGGTATAAAACAAGCTAGCCTTAAACCGGTTTAACCTGACCTCTGACCTCTATGGTAGACACCAAAGATGCACTCTTTAAAAATAGGAATGCAATTGTAAGTCACCCCACATAGCCAAAACCAAACAATGCAAGTCGACTTGGGAACATGTTTGGATTTATTTTTCTCGTATTTGATTGTTGATTGTATTTACATACATTTAGAACTTTTTTGAAACAGTTTTTTTGAATCCATTTGCAGGTAAACTGATAGACGTGTTTTATCTGGCTAAGTTAGCCTGGTCCCAGATATGTTTTGTGCTGTCTTGCTTGATAATGACCATAGGATTTGGCAGACAGCACAAAACACACCTGGGACCAGGCTAGGTTCAATGCTACATCTGTATATTCTGTTCTCGACCAGAAACACAACAAAGTACGAAAACACTCACTGCAAACAAGCATCTCACTGTAAAATGATACAAATTTACAATGGAACACGTACATTGCACTTCAGAAAAGTATTCAGAACCCCTTGACTTTTTTCCACATCTTGTTAATGTTACAGCCTTATCTAAAAATGGATTAATCGTTTTTTCCCCTCATCAATCTACACACAATACACCATAATGACGAAGCAAACATTTTGCTAATTTATTACAAATCAAAAACTGAAATATCACGTATTCAGACCCTTTACTCAGTACTTTGTTGAAGCACCTTAGCAGCGATTACAGCCTCGAGTCTTCTTGGGTATGAACGCTACAAGCTTGGCACACCTGTATATGGGGAGTTTTCTCCCATTCATCCGCTGCAGATCCTCTCAAGCTCTGTCAGGTTGGATGGGGAGCATCGCTGCACAGCTATTTTCATGTCTCTCCAGAGATGTTCGGTCGGGTTCAGGTCCGGGCCCTGGCTGGGCCACTCAAGGACATTCAGAGACTTGTCCCCAAAGCCACTCCTGTTGGAAGGTGAGTGCTCTGGAGCAGGTTTTTCATCAAGGATCTCTCTGTACTTTGCTTCCGTTCATCTTTCCCTCGATCCTGACTAGTCTCCCCAGTGCCTGCCGCTGAAAAACATCCCCACAGCATGATGCTGCCCACCACCATGCTTCAACGTAGGGATGGTGCCAGGTTTCCTCCAGATGTCACGCTTGGCATTCAGGCCAAAGAGTTAAATCGTGGTTTCATCAGACCAGAGAATCTTGTTTAGGTGCCTTTTGGCAAACTCCAAGTGGGCTGTCATGTGGCCTTTTACTGAGGAGTGGCTTCCGTCTGGCCACTCTACCATAAAAGCCTGATTGGTGGAGTCCTGCAAAGATGGTTGTCCTTCTGGAAGGTCTCTCCCATCTCCACAGAGGAACTCTGGAACTCTGTCAGAGTGACCATCGGGTTCTTGGTCACCTCCCTGACCAAGGCCCCCTGTCTCCCCCAATTGCATCAGTTTGGCTGGGCGGGCCAGCTCTAGAAAGGTCTTGGTGGTTCCAAACTTCATCCATTTAAGAGAATGGATGGAGGCCACTATGTTCCTTGGGGACCTTTCAATCCTGCAGAAATGTTTTTGGTACCCTTCCACAGATCTGTGCCTCGACACCATCCTGTCTTGGATCTCCATGGACAATTCCTTCGGCCTCATGGCTTTGGTTTTTGCTCTGACATGCATCTTCAACTGTGGGACCTTATATAGACAGGTGTGTGTCTTTCCAAATCATGTCCAATCAATTGAATTTACCACAGGTGGACTCCAATCAAGTAGTAGAAACATCTCAAGGAGGATCATTGGGACACAGGATGCACACCTGAGCTCGAAATTTCGAGTCTCATAGCAAAGGGTCTGAATACTAATGTAAATAAGGTATATTTCTGTTTTTTTCTACAAAACTGTTTTCGCTTTTGTCATTATGGGGTATTGTGTGTAGATTGATTGAGGATTATTTAAAGAAAAATCCATTTTAGAATAAGGCTGTAACAAAATGTGGAAAAAGTCAAGGGTTCTGAATACTTTCCGAATACACTGTATAACTTAACACATGACATGTACCACTGTGGGAAAATAAGCCCTCATGTTTTAGGGCAGGGAAACATAACATCATATTGAACCTAATATTGTTGTAATAATGTTCAACCTAGTCATTGTTCTGGTTCAATACATTACAACCCTGTAACTCTAACTTAGACCTTGTTCTGGTTCAATACACCAGGGCCCTCTAAGAGCCCATTGAGGAGGGCCCTGTGTATACAGAGGAGTAGGACTAGTTATATTGGCCGTAGGGCAGTGTTCTGTAGGACAGGTAGGAGTAGAATGTAGGACATTGGCTGTAGGACAGTGTTCTGTAGGTTAGTGTTCTGTAGGTCTGTGTTCTGTAGGTCAGTGTTCTGTAGGTCAGTGTTCTGTAGGTCAGTGTTCTGTAGGTTAGTGTTCTGTAGGACAGGTTAGGAGTAGAATGTGTCTGTAGGTTGGCATTTCTAGGGTTCAGTGTTCTGTAGGTTAGTGTTTAGTTAGTGTCTGGTCAGTGTTCTGTAGGTCAGTGTTCTGTAGGTCAGTGTTCTGTAGGTTAGTGTTCTGTAGGTCAGTGTTCTGTAGGTCAGTGTTCTGTAGGTCAGTGTTCTGTAGGTTAGTGTTCTGTATGTCAGTGTTCTGTAGGTCAGTGTTCTGTAGGTTAGTGTTCTGTAGGTTAGTGTTCTGTAGGTCAGTGTTCTGTAGGTCAGTGTTCTGTAGGTTAGTGTTCTGTAGGTCAGTGTTCTGTAGGTCAGTGTTCTGTAGGTCAGTGTTCTGTAGGTCAGTGTTCTGTAGGTCAGTGTTCTGTAGGTCAGTGTTCTGTAGGTTAGTGTTCTGTAGGTTAGTGTTCTGTAGGTCAGTGTTCTGTAGGTCAGTGTTCTGTAGGTTAGTGTTCTGTAGGTTAGTGTTCTGTAGGTTAGTGTTCTGTAGGTTAGTGTTCTGTAGGTCAGTGTTCTGTAGGACAGTGTTCTGTAGGTCAGTGTTTCTGTAGGTCAGTGTTCTGTATGTCTGTAAGTGTTCTGTAGGTTAGTGTTCTGTAGGTCAGTGTTCTGTAGGTCAGTGTTCTGTAGGTCAGTGTTCTGTAGGACAGTGTTCTGTAGGTCAGTGTTCTGTAGGTCAGTGTTCTGTAGGACAGTGTTCTGTAGGTTAGTGTTCTGTAGGTCAGTGTTCTGTAGGTTAGTGTTCTGTAGGTCAGTGTTCTGTAGGTCAGTGTTCTGTAGGTCAGTGTTTCTGTAGGGTAGTGTTCTGTAGGTCAGTGTTCTGTAGGTCAGTGTTCTGTAGGTCAGTGTTCTGTTCTGTAGGTTAGTGTTCTGTAGGACATTCAGGACAGTTATGTTCTGCATCATGGTAGGTAGGCAGAGTTCTATTGGCTGTAGGTCACTGTAGAGTGGCATGTCAGTGTTCTGTAGGTTAGTGTTCTGTAGTCAGTGTTCTGTAGGTGTGTTCTGTAGGTCAGTGTTCTGTAGGTTAGTGTTCTGTAGGTCAGTGTTCTGTAGGTCAGGTGTTCTGTAGGGCATTTGTGTTCTGTAGGTCAGTGTTCTGTAGGTCAGTGTTCTGTAGGACAGTGTTCTGTAGGTCAGGTAGTGTTCTGTAGGTCAGTGTTCTGTAGGTTCAGTGTTCTGTAGGTTAGTGTTCTGTAGGACAGTGTTCTGTAGGTCAGTGTTCTGTAGGACAGTGTTCTGTAGGTCAGTGTTCTGTAGGTCAGTGTTCTGTAGGTCAGTGTTCTGTAGGTTAGTGTTCTGTAGGTTAGTGTTCTGTAGGTCAGTGTTCAGTGTTCTGTAGGTTAGTGTTCTGTAGGTCAGTGTTCTGTAGGTCAGTGTTCTGTAGGTCAGTGTTCTGTAGGTCAGTGTTCTGTAGGTTAGTGTTCTGTAGGTTAGTGTTCTGTAGGTTAGTGTTCTGTAGGTTAGTGTTCTGTAGGTTAGTGTTCTGTAGGTCAGTGTTCTGTAGGTTAGTGTTCTGTAGGTCAGTGTTCTGTAGGTCAGTGTTCTGTAGGTTAGTGTTCTGTAGGTAGTGTTCTGTAGGTCAGTGTTCTGTATGTCAGTGTTCTGTAGGTTAGTGTTCTGTAGGTTAGTGTTCTGTAGGTCAGTGTTCTGTAGGTCAGTGTTCTGTAGGTCAGTGTTCTGTAGGTTAGTGTTCTGTAGGTTAGTGTTCTGTAAGTCAGTGTTCTGTAGGTCAGTGTTCTGTAGGTTAGTGTTCTGTAGGTTGTTCTGTAGGTCAGTGTTCTGTAGGTTCAGTGTTCTGTAGGTTAGTGTTCTGTAGGTTAGTGTTCTGTAGGTCCAGTAGGTCAGTGTTCTGTAGGTCAGTGTTCTGTAGGTGTTTCTGTAGGTTAGTGTTCTGTAGGTTAGTGTTCTGTAGGTTAGTGTTCTGTAGGTCAGTGTTCTGTAGGTCAGTGTTCTGTAGGTCAGTGTTCTGTAGGTCAGTGTTCTGTAGTCAGTGTTCTGTAGGTCAGGTGTTCTGTAGGTCAGTGTTCTGTAAGTCAGTGTTCTGTAGGTTAGTGTTCTGTAGGGCATCATGGTAGGAGGCAGAGTTCTATTGGCTGTAGGTCACTGTAGGAGTGGCATGTAGTGTTCTGTAGGACATAGACTAGTAGGCAGAGTTATTATGGCAATAGGAGTGTTCTGTAGGGTATGGAAGGTAGAGGGTGGAGGTGGGGGCAGTAGGTAGGTGGAGAACGTCATCGCCCTTTCCATCCTTGCCACGATCTGCAACACATATAATCCATTATGACATTTCATATTTAAGTTAAGATAAAGATATTCCCTTTAAATATATCATTTGTCCTCACAGGCAGATATAAAGCCCATGTCTGTAATTCTGCCAGATCACTCAAGTTCACCTCACCTCTGGCTAGCTGAAGGACACACAGAGGATGCGTGCCCAAATGGCACTGTATTCCATTCAAGTGCACTACTTTAACCTATGGGCCGTGGTCAAAAGTAGTGCACTAAATAGGGAATAGGGTGGCATTTGGGATTCAGACGGAGATCTGCAGTCAGTGCAGTAAGCCTAGCACACTCCTCTCTGCCAGGCCAGCCTAACGCTACAGGGAGCAGCTCAAATACATTTTGAGCTTTGTATTTTATCTATTTTAGCAATCTGGCACGTATGATGGACTAATGAAACAAATACCAAAATATAGTTTTCCTTTAAGGGATTTGTCTCCCACACTCTGAGCCTTGTCCAGGACTGAGCAGTAAAGCTCTGCAGTAATGGCCCTCCCTGCTCCACACGGTTGTCAATGTTATTGCACTATTAGCTTAGCTTCTCTCCAATACATGTCCTTTTGGAATCTGCTAGCTAGATGAGAGAAATCTGCAACTGTAGGTCAGTTGGGAGGCACACTTTCTGCTGTGTGCAGGAATGAAAAGCTGGAGGCGTTTGTCCTCCGCTCGACTCCCTTCCTCCCCCCCTCTCTCCAGCCTGTCAGCACCCCTCCCCTCCCCTCTCCCCCCCTCCACTTCTCCCACCAGCACCCCTCCCCTCCCCCCTCTCCCCCCTCTCTTCTCCTGCCAGCACCTCTCCTCTCCCCCTCTCCTCTCCTCTCCTCTCCTCTCCTCTCCTCCCTCTCCTCTCCTCTCCTCTCCTCTCCTCTCCCCTCTCCTCTCCTCTCCTCCTCTCCTCTCCTTCCTCTCCTCTCCTCCCCCTCTCTCTAGCCTCCAGCACCCCTCCTCTCCTCTCCTCTCCCCCCTCCACTCCTCTCTCCCCAGCACCCCTCCTCTCCTCTCCTCTCTCCCCCCTCTCTCTAGCCCTGACAGCACCCCTCTCCCTCCTCTCCTCTCCTCTCCTCTCCCCCCTCTCTCTAGCCTCCCAGCACCCCTCCCTCTCCTCTCCTCTCCCCCCTCTCTCCAGCCTGCCAGCACCTCTCTAGCTCTCCTCTCACCCCTCCTCTCTAGCCTCCCCTCTCCTCTCCCCCCTCTCTCCAGCCTGCCAGCACCCCTCCTCTCCTCTCCTCTCCCCCCTCTCTCTAGCCTCCCAGCACCCCCTCCTCTCCTCTCCCCCCCTCTCTCCAGCCTGCCAGCACCCCTCCTCTCCCGTTCTCCTACCAGCACCAACACTGACAGTCCCTCACATTCCCACGTACCCCTGCTCTCTCTCTCTCTCAGCTCTAACTTCTGCCACCCATCAGCTCCGCCCCCATCTCCTGGTGCTATTACCATGGTAAAGCCTACATCAGAGGCCAAAGCACCCCCATGTGTATTTCTCTTTCTGTTTTAATCAGGACATATTGGGGATTAGTACATAGGCCTCTAAAGCCTATTGGCATGCATGTGTGTGTGGTTGCGTGTAGTGTGTGTTTGGTCACGGATGTAGTGGGGAGGAATAACACATACTGAACAACATACATATAATATGTAGAAACAACTATTACATTTAATTGGATAACATCATAAAAAGCTTGTACATACCTGTTACCCTTCACACAGAGAGGCCAACTCTGTGTCTTATTGGTTGCCGGGGATAGAAGGTGGGGATTTGGGGTTAGAGGGACTCCTGTTAAGTCACATGACATGAGGAAGGAGGAGAGACTGGAGGAGAGACAGGAGGAGACACAGGAGGAGAGACAGGAGGAGACACAGGAGGAGAGACAGGAGGAGTGACAGGAGGAGCGACAGGAGGAGAGACAGGAGGAGAGAGAGGAGGAGAGACAGGAGGAGAGACAGGAGGAGAGACAGGAGGAGAGACAGGAGGAGGGACAGGAGGAGAGACAGGAGGAGAGACAGGAGGAGGGTCTAGGAGGGTATAAAACATAGCGATCTCTAATCTCTATGGTATAGATTGTCCTCCACTGCAGAACCAGGAGGGTATAGATTATCCTCCACTGCAGAACCAGGAGGGTATAGAATGTCCTCCACTGCAGAACCAGGAGGGTATAGAATGTCCTCCACTGCAGAACCAGGAAGGTATAGAATGTCCTCCACTGCGGAACCAGGAGGGTATAGAATGTCCTCCACTGCAGAACCAGGAGGGTATAGAATGTCCTCCACTGCAGAACCAGGAGAGTATAGATTGTCCTCCACTGCAGAACCAGGAGGGTATAGAATGTCCTCCACTGCAGAACCAGGAGGGTATAGAATGTCCTCCACTGCAGAACCAGGAGGGTATAGAATGTCCTCCACTGCAGAACCAGGAGGGTATAGAATGTCCTCCACTGCAGAACCAGGAGGGTATAGAATGTCCTCCACTGCAGAACCAGGAGGGTATAGAATGTCCTCCACTGCAGAACCAGGAGGGTATAGAATGTCCTCCACTGCAGATCCAGGAGGGTATAGAATGTCCTCCACTGCAGATCCAGGAGGGTATATAATCTATAATAGCAGCAGAGGGAATAAAACAGGAGAGAGAGTCCAGGAGGGGATCGAAAACCTCTGCAGCAGAACTAGGAAGGTATAGATTCTATACTATACTCCACTGCACAACCATGGCTCTGATGTTTCCTGTTATATGACATGAGGAGTGACAGGCATATGATCCAAGAGGACAGTCCTGGAGCGTATATAGAACATACTGGTCCCTATACTATAGAACACCTCTGCTGTAGAATCAGGGGCCAGGTAGATTCTATTCTACAGTAGAATCAGGGTCCAGGTAGATTCTATTCTACAGTAGAATCAGGGTCCAGGTAGATTCTATTCTACAGTAGAATCAGGGTCCAGGTAGATTCTATTCTACAGTAGAATCAGGGGCCAGGTAGATTCTATTCTACAGTAGAATCAGGGGCCAGGTAGATTCTATTCTACAGTAGAATCAGGGTCCAGGTAGATTCTATTCTACAGTAGAATCAGGGGCAGGTAGATTCTATTCTACAGTAGAATCAGGGGCCAGGTCGATTCTATTCTACAGTAGAATCAGGGGCCAGGTCGATTCTATTCTACAGTAGAATCAGGGGCCAGGTAGATTCTATTCTACAGTAGAATCAGGGTCCAGGTAGATTCTATTCTACAGTAGAATCAGGGTCCAGGTAGATTCTATTCTACAGTAGAATCAGGGGTCCAGGTAGATTCTATTCTGCAGTAGCATCAGGGTCCAGGTAGATTCTATTCTACAGTAGAATCAGGGGTCAGGTAGATTCTATACTGCAGTAGAATCAGGGGCCAGGTAGATTCTATTCTACAGTAGAATCAGGGGCCAGGTCAGGGGCCAGTTAGATTCTATTCTACAGTAGAATCAGGGTCCAGGTAGATTCTATTCTACAGTAGAATCAGGGTCCAGGTAGATTATATTCTACAGTAGAATCAGGGTCCAGGTAGATTCTATTCTACAGTAGAATCAGGGTCCAGGTAGATTATATTCTACAGTAGAATCAGGGGGCCAGGTAGATTCTACAGTAGAATCAGGGTCCTATTCTATTCTACAGTAGAATCAGGGTCCAGGTAGATTCTATTCTAGGTAGAATCAGGGTCCAGGTAGATTATATTTACAGTATCAGGGTCCTAGATTCTATTCTACAGTAGAATCCGGGTCCAGGTAGATTCTATTCTACAGTAGAATCAGGGGCCAGGTAGATTCTATTCTACAGTAGAATCAGGGTCCAGGTAGATTCTATTCTACAGTAGAATCAGGGGCCAGGTAGATTCTATTCTACAGTAGAATCAGGGTCCAGGTAGATTCTATTCTACAGTAGAATCAGGGGTCAGGTAGATTCTATACTGCAGTAGAATCAGGGGTCAGGTAGATTCTATACTGCAGTAGAATCAGGGTCCAGGTAGATTCTATTCTACAGTAGAATCAGGGTCCAGGTAGATTCTATACTGCAGTAGAATCAGGGGCCAGGTAGATTCTATTCTCAGTAGAATCAGGGTCCAGGTAGATTCTATTCTACAGTAGAATCAGGGTCAGGTAGATTCTATTCTACAGTAGAATCAGGGTCCAGGTAGATTCTATTCTACAGTAGAATCAGGGTCCAGGTAGATTATATTCTGCAGTAGCATCAGGGTCCAGGTAGATTCTATTCTACAGTAGAATCAGGGGTCAGGTAGATTCTATTCTACAGTAGAATCAGGGTCCAGGTAGATTCTATTCTACAGTAGAATCAGGGTCCAGGTAGATTCTATTCTACAGTAGAATCAGGGTCCAGGTAGATTCTATTCTACAGTAGAATCAGGGCTCTCTCTGATGCCTCATCAGCAGCTGGCTGGGTTGTGTTGTGTTGACATCACTCTGAGTGATGTCACGTTGCTCTGCCTCAGCTGCTTCGTCAGCGGTTGGTTGGTTGGTTGGTTGGTTGGTTTGTTGGTTGGCTCGGTCGCAAGGTGAAGACAGGAGGAGAGTACAACCACGGGCTCAGTAACAGCACAGTACAGAACACACTACACGCTTAGAAAAAAGGGTTCCTAAAGGGTTCTTCGGCTGCCCCCCATAGGAGAACCCTTTTTGGTTCCAGGTAGAACCATTTTGGTTCCAGGTAAAACTATTTTGGGTTCCATGTAGAACCCTCTCTGGAAAGGGTTCTACCTGCAACCAAAAAAAGGTTATTCAAAGGGTTCTCCTATGGGGACAGCCGAAGAACCATTTTTAGGTCCTAGATAGCGCCTTTGTTTAAAACACACAGTTCTCCATCTGCATCACAACATAGAAAAGAGTCCCTGGTCTGCTTTAGGGCTCTCAGACCATTCACTTCTACTCCCTTTCACTGTCTGCCTCATTCGCTCCCCTACCAGAAGACAAGGGCTCCGTTAAAAGCAGCCAATGTGGCTAGTTGTCATGGAGTTGTGCTTCCCGGGGCAACAATGGTTCTTTTCATTCCAACAGCACAGTTGTCAGTTGGGTAGTTCTGACAGGGAGGGAGCTCGGCTGTGTTACTGCACTATTAGGCGGAACACTCTGATCCACATAATATACTAATGTTCCATACTGTTGTTCATAATCCACAAGACCAGATCTTTGTCCAAGTCAACCTACATACGCTATTGGTTTTGATTTGCATATTATAAAGTGTAGTTTTGGCTTCAAGATAATATGCTAAACAATACAAAGGAATGATTCTAATTTCATTAAATAAATGGTTGAGGAGAGGAGTTAATATGAGAGAGAGATGGTCTAAAGCTGTACAGCATTGAAGCTAGTTAGGAGGCTATAACCTGGGTTGGAGAGTAAGTCAGAGACCACTATGATGACCACCAATCAGAGACCACTATGATGACAGATCGAATGATGACCACCAATCAGAGACCACTATGATGACAGATCGAATGATGACCACCAATCAGAGACCACTATGATGAGACCAATCAGAGACCACTATGATGATGACTGATGACCGACCACTATGATGACAAACCAAATGACCACCAATCAGAGATCAAATGATGACCACCAAGACCACTATGATGACAAACCAAATGATGACCACCAATCAGAGACCACTATGATGACAAACCAAATGTGTTTGATGGATCCTTTTAGTCTTCTTCTAATGCCTATTAAGGGGAAAGTCATCCAAAAGTAATCAGATTAAGTTACTGAGTTTGGGTAATCCAAAAGTTGCATTACTGATTTTGCACACGTAACTAGTAACTGTAACGGATTACATTTACAAAGTAACCTGCCCAAGCCTGGCTATAGCGAAGCACATGGCAACCAGTGGTAACCAGTAATCCAGGGTAGTAACCAGTAGTTACCATTAGTAACCAGTAGTTAACAGCAGTCCAGGATAGTAACCAGTAGTTACCAGTAGTCCAGGGTAGTCAGTAGTTACCACTAACCAGTAGTCCAGGGTATTAACCAGTAGTTACCAGTAGTAACCAGTAGTTACCACTAACCAGTAGTTCACCAGTAGCATGATGGGGTGCCTCATCACTAGTCATCAGTAGTCATCACTTGTCATCCAGGCTGGCTTTGAACTGGAACTGGGCCTCCAGATCCATTTTATCAAAGGTCCTCATGTTGGTCTCCTCCCTGACCCGGTCCCGTACGTGGAAGGAGGCGCGGGCGGTAGAGCGAGCACTCTCCAGCACGGCTCTCTTCTCCCTGAAGATCTGCTCACTCTTCTCCAGCTTCCTCTCGATGGACTGGAGGAGCTCCATCCTCCTGGCCTGCTCCTCCTCCTCCACACGCTGTCTGTTAAGTCGCTGTAGTCTCTCCTTCTCCTGCCTGCTCTGTACTGCTCTCTGGGACTTCTCCTTGGTCCTCTCTTCTGCCACCAGAGCTGCCTGCTGGGCCCGTCTCTCCGCCTCCTTGGCCCGGGCCTCCACCTGCTGTTGCTGCTGTTTCTCCCTCTTCTCCGCAGACCTCCTGGCCTTCTGAATCTGCTGCTCCTCCCTCTTAGCCTTCTCCTTCAGCTCCTTGTCTCTCCTCTCTACCATCTGTTCATAGTTCTCCAGGGAGCGGCTCAGCTTCTCCTCCGCAGCCTTCCGCGCCTCCTCCCACTCCTCCTCCTCTCTCCGGGCGATCTCCCTGATGAGGGCTGCGTGGCGCCTCCTCTCAGCCCGGTTCAGTCCCCGGCGCTCCTCGTGGGCCTGGTGCTCCTTCTCCTGCTTCTTCAGCTCGGCCGTGGTGAGTTTCTCCTTGAGGAGGAGCTGCTCTTGCTCCAGCACTGCAGCCCTTTCCTCCTCCAGAGCCTTGAGGTTCTGTTCCTGCTGCTCCTTCTTCTGTTTCTCCTCCCTGGCAGCCTGCTGGAGCCTCTGTTGCCTACCGCGCTCCTGCTGCTCCGCCAGCTCCCTCCGCCGCTCCTCGCTCTCCGCAACCTGGCGCAGCTTAGCGGCCGACGACTCCCTCTCCTGCTGGCTGAGCCGGCGCTGGCGGTGGGACACCTGGGACTGCCACGCCCGCTGGCACTGCAGCACCGCCCGTTGCTTCTCCCGGTCCTCCCGCTCCCGCTGCAGGTCCCCCAGGCGCTTCTCGCTGTCCCACTGCAGGTGAGCCACGTACCGCGTCTGGCTCATGATGTCTTCCTCCTGGTACCGGGCCAGCATCAGAGCAGCGATCTTCCTGTCCCGCTCCGGCACCGCCTTCAGCCCCCGCCGACGCACCTCCTTGACGATGCGCTCCACCTTCTGGGTGGTCTGGAGGGAGTGGCTGAGGTCCCCCAGGCTGAGGCTCCTCCCCATCAATGAGTTGAAGGTGGCCAGGGTGCGGGCACGGGGGGAGGAGGACTTGGCCCAGTGGTCTCTGGGTCCATCCCAGCTGTAGGAGGAGGATGCGCCGGACTCCTCTCCAGAGGAGGTGCAGGTGGGGGTAGAGTTGGTGGTGGAGGTGGAGATGGTATCCATCCTCCTTTGTAGGGACTCTAGGGAGTGGCTCTTCCCTCTGCCCTTTGGAGTGGACACAGGGTGGCCGTTGTGGTGAGGGAACGGCCCACCTAGACCCCCTGTGATGCCGTTGAGAGCTGCTGTAGTCGGGGTGACTGGGCTCTGCATGGAACTCTTGAACATGGTGGAGGTCATGGAGGTGGTTGTTCTGGGGAAGGAGGAGGGTTTGGAGGCTGATCTGGGGAAGGTGTTGGAGGCTTTCGGCGTGGTGGTGGTGGTGCTGCTGGGGATCTTTCTGACCACTGGAGGTGGACCTGAGACAGGGCGGGGTGCCTTGGTTAGTTCTGAGGATTTAGGACGTTTAGCAGAACCAGAACCACAGTACACACCTTTAGATGATGAGGACACAGAGCTGAATGAGCTGGTTTTAGAGGACTGCAGAGAGCTACTTTTAGCTAGAGGAGTTGTGCTAGTTTTATTAATGCTTGGACCTGATGTTGTAGTAGGACTGGAGGCCTGTCCAGTACTACTGGGGGAAGGTTTAGATGGTAGGACTTAGAGGGTCTGTAGTAGGAGCTGGGGCTCTAGGCTCATATGTCTGGGGCTCTGTGCTGTTTCTGTAGATAATAGTTCCTCTGTAGATAATGCAGCATGTCTGGGTGCTCTGTGCTGTTCCTCTGTAGATAATGCAGCATGTCCGTTGACTGCAGCCTGAAGGATCCTCCTCTTATCTTCCCTTATGATCCTCTCTCTCTCCTCCCGGCATGCTCTCAGCTTGGCGTGCCTGTCCTTCTCATACACCTCAAACATGCCAGTCGCCACGCGCATGGACCGTCCCGGGGCCTCACGGGCGAAGTCTGACAGCGGGCGCGACAGGATCTCCACGGGTTTGACCCCGCAGCGGGCGCAGGCCTCCAGGGAGCGGGGGCTGGTCAGGACGTAGCGGCTTCCCTCCGCCACCGGGGTGTCGAAGTTATACAGGTCTAGGTGCAGCTTGGGGCATGGTTCTCTGGGCTCTGGGTCGCTGCTTGGAGGCTGGAAGTCTTGAGGTAGAGGGTTCGGAGCTTGGCTGCTGTCCGGAGGGAGAGTTGCTGCCTCCTGACTGACCGGAGGGCTCTGTAGCTGGGTGTGTGGACTGGGAGGCTGGAGGTCTGGAGGGGGAGTTGCTGCCTCCTGGCTGACCGGAGGGCTCTGTAGCTGGGTGTGTGGACTGGGAGGCTGGAGGTCTGGAGGGGGAGGAGGCGGAAGCTGGGGCTGGGTGTGTGGACTGGGAGGACTGGCCTCCTGTGCAACAGGGGGAGGGGCTACCATCCTCTCCCCCAGCCCAGCATAGTGTGTGGGTGTGGTCTCTGCATCACTGCCACACACACCCTCGCCCTCCTCTGTTGCTTTCCCATCACCTTGGTCTGGTAGTCTGGTGGGTGCAGAGGCCTCCATCTGTTTCCCCTTGCTCTGGTCCTCTGGCTCAGATGGGTCAACCATAGCTGGCTAATATTAGAACGAGGGAGGGAGGGAGGGAGGGAGGGAGGGAGGGAGGGAGGGAATTAATGTAGAGGAATGGAGTGAATAGAAGAGAGAGTTTAAGCAGCAGGATTATATCAGGCCATCTCTGTCCTGCTCTGTCCAGGGCTTAATCTGTCTCTGTCTGTGTCTGTCTGTCTGTCTGTCTGTCTGTCTGTCTGTGTGGGTGAGGGAATATCTGGGTGAGGGAATATCTAGCGCATATTTTACATGCATGGATGGTGCTGCATACATTCATACATATATTCATACATACATTCATACATACATTCATACATACATTCTCTTTCATGATTCACATATGCTGATTGTGCTCCGGTTGAGGCATCCTATCTTCAGGGGAATTTAGTTACTTAATCAATAACAACATAGTAATGGCATTATCCTACGATGATGGGAATCCTATTCATTTATATGAATTCTATTAGTTAAAAATAATTAAATGATTCAATTTCTCACTCTTTTACATGGCTACGAACAAGCACAGGCTGCCGGCTGCAATGCACATATCATACACAGGCCGTATACAGGCCGTATACATAGCCTAACAGACTTAACACCTTATTACAGGCAGCTCTTTCCAAATCCCAGTTAAATGTGCATTACATAGAATAGAATAGAAAAGAGCCATATAATTTAAAAAAATTAAAGGCACTTTTAAATCTAATTATATTTTATTACTTGTTAATTAGTAATTTAATAGGCTTACACACATCAAAAATAGTGTGTTACCATGTTAAAACGGATCTATAATAAGGCCATGTCTGCAGGCCTATGTCTCCCAAAACAACTCCTGCCACATCGCATCAACACAGATGACACATCTCACCCCAAAACGAGACAGTTTTTTCCCCCCAGATTACATTTTTAAAAATCATTAACATTAATAGGCTATATAGCCTACTGACTGAAACAAAACACTCACTAACCTGCCACTTTGACAATTGTTTCCTAAACCGATGCTTTCTAGTTCCAAATGAGTGCGTTTAGTCCCCTCCACACGCTGCATACTACCAGGTGACGGAGGAATTACTCCGTGCGCTGACAGACCCAGCGATGGAAGATCACACGCGTCACTGCGACCCCTCAGCGACGCGACACAGACACGGTCTTTCTCCGTCTGTTACAGAGAGCCGTTCTTGATGACACGACTGGATGCAGTCTTTCAACTCTGCGTGTTTACATTTATCTGCAGCCTCTATTTTTTTTATTTATTTTTTTTAATTTTTTTTTTACCGCAAATGGCTTGTTGTTTTTTTCTACTAGGCTATATTATGTGGGTTGGTCCTTGCTTAGTCTCTGTGCTAGGCTGCTGTGCTAAGTCCCTCCATCACTCCATCCCTCCGTCCCTCCATCCCTCCGTCCCTCCGTCCCTCCTCCATCCCTCCATCCCTCCATCCCTCCGTCCCTCCGTCCGTCCGTCCCCCTCCCTCCGTCCCTCTCCTCCGTCCCTCCGTCCCTCCGTCCCTCCGTCCCTCCGTCCCTCCCATCCCCCTCCGTCCCCTCCATCCTCTCCGTCCATCTCCGTCCCTCCGTCCCTCCATCCCTCCCTCCGTCTCATCTCTTCATCCGCTACTATAGCCCCGCCTGCTGCTGCTGCTTGTGACAATATGGTAAAAAAATATTGTGCAATGGCACTGCAATGCAATCCCCCCTTCTCCTTTTGTCTGCTCATCCTACATTATAAAACGAAAATATTATAAAATTACTGAAATAATAGAATAATAGAATATTTGATTATTTCCAGAATATAGCATAATAGCATTTATTCTCTATTTTGCAGCAATATAATGAAGGCCTATGTAGGCCATATGAAGCCTGTAATTGTAAACGAACGACCACTAAGATTTTTATACAATGTTATATTTCATAGGCTTTAGTAGAAAACAAATCGAAAAACAGTAGTTGCACAGTAACTAGCTTACCTTATTAAAGATCCCGAAAGCTTCCAAAAAATACATGTTTATTATTCAAGCTATTAATAGACAGAATGCTGTGTTCAACGTTCTAATACTGTGTTATTTTATCCATCTGCAGCTCGCCATCTGCCATAGACGGTGTAAATCTGCCAGTGGGCTTTCGTGGGGGTGGCCAAGACCGTAATGAACCAAGATAGACACTAGGGGATGCTGTAGGCTCATGGTGTTAGCTGTACAACGCTGTAATTTACAGTGCCTTCAGAAAGTATTAATACCCCTTGACGTATTCCACATTTTCTGTTTTTTAGACATTTTTGCAAATCTCATGGATGATTTTCTTAAATTGTATGTGGAGGCGTCACCGGCTGGAGCGCCGTTATGTATGTTATGTATCAGACCCATGGCCCAGCGTCGTCCAGGGTAGGGGAGGGAATGGCCGGCAGGGATGTAGAGCATGGCGTTTGCAACGCCAGGGTTGTGGGTTCATTTCCCACGGGGGGCCAGTATAAAAAAATAAAATAATAATAATACATAAAAAAAACAAGATAATGTAAGTCGCTCTGGATAAGAGCGTCTGCTAAATGACGTAAATGTAAATGTATTTTATAAATGGTCTAATAAATGAAATCAAACAATCAATTGTGCAACATTTGCCCATTATTCTTTTCAAAATTATTCAAGCTCTGTCAAATTGGTTGTTGATCATTGCTAGACAACCATTTTCAGGTCTTGTCATAGGTTTTCAAGTAGATTTAAGTCAAAACTGTAACTCGGCCACTCAGGAACATTCACTGTCTTCTCCAATGTAGATTTGGCCTTGGGTTTTAGGTTATTGTCCTGCTGAAAACTGAATTCATCTGGTAGAAAGCAGACTGAACCAGGTTTTCCTCTAGGATTTTGCCTGTGCTTAGCTCCATTCCGTTAATTTTTTTATCTTGAAAAACTCCCCGGTCCTTAACAATTACAAGGATACCCATAACATAATGCAGCCACCACCATGCTTGAAGATATGGAGAGTGGTACTCAGTAACGTGTTTAGTGCCTTGTTGCAAACAAGATGCATGTTTTGGAATATTTTATTTCTGTACAGGCTTCCTTCTTTTCACTCTGTCATTTAGGTTAGTATTGTGGAGTAACTACAATGTTGTTGATCCATCCTCAGTTTTCTCCTATCACAGCCATTAAACTGTAACTGTTTTTAAGTCACCATTGGCCTCATGGTGAAATCTCTCAGCGGTTTCATTCCTCTCCGGCAGCAGAGTTAGGAAGGACGCCTGTATCTTTGTAGTGACTGGGTGTATTGATACACTATCCAAAGTGTAATTCATATCTTCACCATGCTCAAAGGGTTGTTCAATGTCTGCTTTTTAAATTTTTACCCATCTACCAATAGGGGCCCTTCTTTGCGAGGCATTGGAAAACCATCCCCTGGTCTTTGTGGTTGAATCTGTGTTTGAAATTCACTGCTCGACTGAGGGACCTTACAGATAATTATATGTGTGGGGTACAGAGATGAGGTAGTCATTCAAAAATCATGTTAAACACTATTATTGCACACAGAGTGAGTCCATGCAACTTATTATGTGACAGGTTAAGGAGAATTTTACAGCAGAAAACGTAATTCCACTTTGACATTATGGGGGTATTGTGTGTAAGCCAGTGAGACAAAAACTATATTTAATCCATTTGAAATTCAGGCTGTAACAACAACACGTGTAAAAAGTCAAGGGGTGTGAATACTTTCTGAAGGCACTGTATCAGAAAGCATTTTGAGAGAGAGAGAGAGAGAGAGAGAGAGAGACAGCGAGAGCGACAGAGAGAGAGAGACAGAGAGAGCGACAGAGAGAGAGACAGAGAGAGCGACAGATAGAGAGAGAGAGAGAGAGAGAGAGAGAGAGAGAGACAGAGAGAGAAAGAGAGAGAGACAGTCTGTCCTATCTGGTGTCCTGTGTGATGCTCCCTCTAATTCTCTTGAGTCTCTCTCTCTCTCTCTCTCTCTCTCTCTCTCTCTCTCTCTCTCTCTCTCTCTGTCGCTCTCGCTGTCTCTCTCTCTGTCGCTCTCTCTGTCTCCCTCTCTCTCTCTGTCGCTCTCTCTGTCTCCCTCTCTCTCTGTCGCTCTCGCTCTCGCTGTCTCTCTCTCTCTCTCTCTCTCTCTCTCTCTCTCTCTCTGTCGCTCTCTATGTCTCTCTCTCTCTCTGTCGCTCTCTCTGTCACTCTCTCTGTCTCTCTCTCTCTCTCTCTCTCTCTCTCTCTCTCTCTCTCTCTCTCTCTCTCTCTCTCTCTCTCTCTCTCTCTCTCTCTCTCTCTCTCTCTCTCTCTCTCTGTCGCTCTCTCTGTCTCTCTCTATGCCGATCCAGTTCTGCTGCACCTTCTATAATCACTGTGAATATTATTTAACCCTGCTGACGTTTAAACGTCATGTACTCTTACACTCTATCTAGAACCTAAAGGGGTTATTTGGCTGTCCCCATAAGATAACCCTTTGAAGAACCCTTTTTGATTCCATGTAGAACCCTTTTGGTTCCAGGTAGAACCCTATTGGGAACCAAAACAGGTTCTACCTGGAACCAAAAAGGGTTCTCCTATGGGGACAGCCGAAAAACCCTTTTGGAACTTTTTTTCTAAAAGTGTAAAATCTCCAGCTGGCACAGCCAGAAGGGGACTGCCCACCCCTCAGAGCCTGGTTCCTCTCTACCCAGTACAGCCAGAAGGGGACTGCCCACCCCTCAGAGCCTGCTTCCTCTCTACCCAGTACAGCCAGAAGGGGACTGCCCACCCCTCAGAGCCTGGTTCCTCTCTACCCAGTACAGCCAGAAGGGGACTGGCCACCCCTCAGAGCCTGGTTCCTCTCTACCCAGTACAGCCAGAAGGGGACTGGCCACCCCTCAGAGCCTGGTTCCTCTCTACCCAGTACAGCCAGAAGGGGACTGCCCACCCCTCAGAGCCTGGTTCCTCTCTACCCAGTGCAGCCAGAAGGGGACTGGCCACCCCTCAGAGCCTGGTTCCTCTCTACCCAGTGCAGCCAGAAGGGGACTGCCCACCCCTCAGAGCCTGCTTACTCTCTACCCAGTACAGCCAGAAGGGGACTGCCCACCCCTCAGAGCCTGCTTACTCTCTAGGTTTCTTCCTAGGTTCCTCCTTTTCTAGGAAGTTTTTCCTAGCCACCGTGCTTCTACATCTGCATTGCTTGCTCTTTGGGGTTTTACCTATGTAAGGGTATAACATTGTATTTGCGGCCTGCACGCACTAAGTATTTAAAACATTCATTAATTTTCTATTTGGTCTGGAGCCTGAGTTTAGCAACTACCAAGTAGTCTGAGAGCCAAAAACTCTTGAAATGTAGCCGAATGTTTATTTGATATTAGAAATAGGCCCAGGCCTATATTACAATTTCATACCCCCTTGTACTTTCCATGCAGTCCTTGATGTCAACACAGGAGGTATTCTACAAACACACTTCAGAATCCTGCAGGCTCCCTTTTTTCTCCACCAAATGTTCCTTTGTTGTTGACCAGGATTCAGCTATGTCAGCCATTTTCCCTCTTCACACAATAAGCCCCATCACTTATGAAATCAGCTTTACTATGCAGAAGATGTCTAAATATTTTTGATACCCAACAAGGATTTTTCCAGAGCTGAAAGTCTGTGTTTACAGAGAGAACAATTCCATGCTCCTGACCTGAAGGGTTAGTTAAGGTTAGGGGACAGTACACTGCTGATGACGAGACCTTAAGAGAATACTGTTTCACTCTCTCTCTATCCTATTTCTACCCTATTTCTATTCTGTTTCTTTCTAATAACTATTCTAATGACTCCTGATCTCTCTACAGCAGCGTTTCCCAAACTCGGTCCTCGGGACCCCAAGGTGTGCACGTTTTAGTTTTTGCCCCTCTGAGGGGCTGCATCATTCATGGGGGACAACATGTTTACTGTTACCTTGTTTCACCTGATACTGAACCTCAGCCCCTCTGAGGCACGAGGCCTGGGGAGAGATTGGGCGCAGGCAGGATGAGGGGAGAGATGCCCAGACGGCCACCAACACATTGGGTGCTACAGGCAGGAACAGGCTGAGAGGAGAGATGTTTAACTATCCACCCAGAGGGTACAGGCAGGAACAGGCTGAGAGGAGAGATGTTTAACTATCCACCCAGACGGAACAGGCAGGCTGAGAGGAGAGATGTTTAACTATCTACCCAGAGGGTACAGGCAGGCTGAGAGGAGAGATGTTTAACTATCTACCCAGAGGGTACAGGCTAAGAGGAGAGATGTTTAACTATCTAACCAGAGTTTACAGGAAGTCTGAGAGGATAGATGTTTAACTATCTACCCAGAGGGTACAGGCTAAGAGGATAGATGGTTAACTATCTACCCAGAGGGTCCAGGCAGGAACAGGCTGAGCGGAGAGATGTTTAACTATCTACCCAGAGGGTACAGGCAGGCTGAGAGGAGAGATGTTTAACTATCTACCCAGAGGGTACAGGCTAAGAGGAGAGATGTTTAACTATCTACCCAGAAGGTACAGGCAGGCTAAGAGAAGAGATGTTTAACTATCTACCCAGAGGGTACAGGCAGGAACAGGCTGAGCGGAGAGATGTTTAACTATCTACCCAGAGGGTACAGGCAGGCTGAGAGGAGAGATGTTTAACTATCTACCCAGAGGGTACAGGCTAAGAGGAGAGATGTTTAACTATCTACCCAGAAGGTACAGGCAGGCTAAGAGGAGAGATGTTTAACTATCTACCCAGAGGGTACAGGCAGGAACAGGCTGAGAGGAGAGATGTTTAACTATCTACCCAGAGGGTACAGGCAGGCTGAGAGGAGAGATGTTTAACTATCTACCCAGAGGGTACAGGCTAAGAGGAGAGATGTTTAACTATCTACCCAGAGGGTACAGGCAGGCTAAGAGGAGAGATGTTTAACTACTATCCACCCAGATGGTACAGGCAGGAACAGGCTGAGAGGAGAGATGTTTAACTATCTACCCAGAGGGTACAGGCAGGCTGAGAGGAGAGATGTTTAACTATCTACCCAGAGGGTACAGGATAGGAGAGGAGAGATGTTTAACTATCTACCCAGAGGGTACAGGCAGGCTAAGAGAAGAGATGTTTAACTATCTACCCAGAGGGTAGGCAGGCTAAGAGGAGAGATGTTTAACTATCTACCCAGAGGGTACAGGCTAAGAGGAGAGATGTTTAACTATCTACCCAGAGGGTACAGGCAGGCTAAGAGGAGAGATGTTTAACTATCTACCCAGAGGGTACAGGCTAAGAGGAGAGATGTTTAACTATCTACCCAGAGGGTACAGGCTAAGAGGAGAGATGTTTAACTATCTACCCAGAGGGTACAGGCTAAGAGGAGAGATGTTTAACTATCTACCCAGAGGGTACAGGCTAAGAGGAGAGATGTTTAACTATCTACCCAGAGGGTACAGGCAGGCTAAGAGGAGAGATGTTTAACTATCTACCCAGAGGTACAGGCAGGCTAAGAGGAGAGATGTTTAACTATCTACCCAGAGGGTACAGGCTAAGAGGAGAGATGTTTAACTATCTACCCAGAGGGTACAGGCAGGCTAAGAGGAGAGATGTTTAACTATCTACCCAGAGGGTACAGGCTAAGAGGAGAGATGTTTAACTATCTACCCAGAGGGTACAGGCAGGCTAAGAGGAGAGATGTTTAACTATCTACCCAGAGGGTACAGCAGGCTAAGAGGAGAGATGTTTAACTATCTACCCAGAGGGTACAGGCAGGCTACCCAGAGGAGAGATGAGAGATGTTTAACTATCTACCCAGAGGGTACAGGCAGGCTAAGAGAGAGAGATGTTTAACTATCCACCCAGAGGGTACAGGCAGGCTAAGAGGAGAGATGTTTAACTATCCACCCAGAGGGTACAGGCAGGCTGAGAGGAGAGATGTTTTAACTATCTACCCAGAGGGTACAGGCTAAGGCTGAGAGGAGAGATGTTTAACTATCTACCCAGAGGGTACAGGCAGGCTAAGAGGAGAGATGTTTAACTATCTACCCAGAGGGTACAGGCTAAGAGGAGAGATGTTTAACTATCTACCCAGAGGGTACAGACAGGCTAAGAGGAGAGATGTTTAACTATCTACCCAGAGGGTACAGGCAGGCTAAGAGGAGAGATGTTTAACTATCTACCCAGAGGGTACAGGCTAAGAGGAGAGATGTTTAACTATCTACCCAGAGGGTACAGGAAGGCTGAGAGGAGAGATGTTTTAACTATCTACCCAGAGGGTACAGGAGGCTGAGAGGAGAGATGTTTAACTATCCACCCAGAGGGTACAGGCAGGGTGAGAGGAGAGATGTTTAACTATCCACCCAGAGGGTAGAGGCAGGCTAAGAGGAGAGATGTTTAACTATCTACCCAGAGGGTACAGGCAGGCTAAGAGGAGAGATGTTTAACTATCTACCCAGAGGGTACAGGCAGGCTGAGAGGAGAGATGTTTAACTATCTACCCAGAGGGTACAGGCAGGCTAAGAGGAGAGATGTTTAACTATCTACCCAGAGGGTACAGGCAGGCTAAGAGGAGAGATGTTTAACTATCTACCCAGAGGTACAGGCAGGCTAAGAGGAGAGATGTTTAACTATCTACCCAGAGGGTACAGGCTAAGAGGAGAGATGTTTAACTATCTACCCAGAGGGTACAGGCAGGGCTAAGAGGAGAGATGTTTAACTATCTACCCAGAGGGTACAGGCAGGCTAAGAGGAGAGATGTTTAACTATCTACCCAGAGGGGTACAGGCAGGCTAAGAGGAGAGATGTTTAACTATCTACCCAGAGGGTACAGGCTAGGAGAGGAGAGATGTTTAACTATCTACCCAGAGGTACAGGCAGGCTAAGAGGAGAGATGTTTAACTATCTACCCAGAGGGTACAGGCTAAGAGGAGAGATGTTTAACTATCTACCCAGAGGGTACAGGCAGGCTAAGAGGAGAGATGTTTAACTATCTACCCAGAGGGTACAGGCAGGCTAAGAGGAGAGATGTTTAACTATCACCCAGAGGGTACAGGCAGGCTGAGAGGAGAGATGTTTAACTATCTACCCAGAGGGTACAGGCTAAGAGGAGAGATGTTTAACTATCTACCCAGAGGGTACAGGCAGGCTAAGAGGAGAGATGTTTAACTATCTACCCAGAGGGTACAGGCCTGAGAGGAGAGATGTTTAACTATCTACCCAGAGGGTACACAGGCTAAGAGGAGAGATGTTTAACTATCCACCCCCAGGTACAGGCTAAGACATCACCCAGAGGTAGAGGAGAGATGTTTAACTATCTACCCAGAGGGTACAGGCAGGCTAAGAGGAGAGATGTTTAACTATCTACCCAGAGGGTACAGGCAGGCTAGAGAGGAGAGATGTTTAACTATCTACCCAGAGGGTACAGGCAGGCTAAGAGGAGAGATGTTTAACTATCTACCCAGAGGGTACAGACAGGCTAAGAGAGAGATGTTTAACTATCTACCCAGAGGGTACAGGCAGGCTAAGAGGAGAGATGTTTAACTATCTACCCAGAGGGTACAGGGCTGAGAGGAGAGATGTTTAACTATCTACCCAGGGGTACAGGCAGGCTAAGAGGAGAGATGTTTAACTATCTACCCAGAGGGTACAGGCAGGCTAAGAGGAGAGGTTAACTATCTCTACCCAGAGGGTACAGGCTAAGAGGAGAGATGTTTAACTATCTACCCAGAGGGTACAGGCTAAGAGGAGAGATGTTTAACTATCTAACCAGAGGGTACAGGCAGGCTGAGAGGAGAGATGTTTAACTATCTAACCAGAGGGTACAGGCAGGCTGAGAGGAGAGATGTTTAACTATCCACCCCGAGGGTCCAGGAAGATTGAGAGGAGAGATGTTTAACTATCCACCCAGAGGGTACAGGCAGGCTGAGAAGAGAGATGTTTAACGATCCACCCAGATGGTACAAGCAGGCTAAGAGGAGAGATGTTTAACTATCTACCCAGAGGGTACAGGCAGGCTGAGAGGAGAGATGTTTAACTATCCACCCAGAGGGTACAGGCAGGCTGAGAGGAGAGATGTTTAACTATCCACCCAGAGGGTACAGGCAGGCTAAGAAGAGAGATGTTTAACTATCTACACAGAGGGTACAGGCTAAGAGGAGCGATGTTTACCTATCTACCCAGAGGTTATAGGCAGGCTAAGAGGATAGATGTTTAACCATCTACCCAGAGGGTACAGGCTAAGAGGAGAGATGTTTAACTATCTACCCAGAGGGTACAGTTAGGCTAAGAGGAGAGATGTTTAACTATCTACACAGAGGGTACATGCTAAGAGTAGAGATGTTTAACTATCTACCCAGAGGGTACAGGCTAAGAGGAGAGATGTTTAACTATTTACCCAGAGGGTACAGGCAGGCTGAGAGGAGAGATGTTTAACTATTTACCCAGAGGGTACAGGCAGGCTAAGACAGAGATGTTTAACTATCCACCCAGAGGGTACAGGCAGGCTAAGAGGAGAGATGTTTAATTATTCACCCAGAGGGTACAGGCAGGCTGAGAGGAGAGATGTTTAACTATCTACCCAGAGGGTACAGGCTAAGAGGAGAGATGTTTAACTATCCACCCAGAGGGTACAGGCAGGCTAAGAGGAGAGATGTTTAACTATCTACCCAGAGGGTACAGGCAGGCTGAGAGGAGAGATGTTTAACTATCACCCAGAGGGTACAGGCAGGCTGAGAGGAGAGATGTTTAACTATCTACCCAGAGGGTACAGGCTAAGAGGAGAGATGTTTAACTATCTACCCAGAGGGTACAGGCTAAGAGGAGAGATGTTTAACTATCTACCCAGAGGGTACAGACAGGCTAAGAGGAGAGATGTTTAACTATCCACCCAGAGGGTACCGGCTAAGAGGATAGATGTTTAACTATCTACCCAGAGGGTACAGGCAGGCTGAGAGGAGAGATGTTTAACTATCTCTACCCAGAGGGTACAGGCAGGCTGAGAGGAGAGATGTTTAACTATCTACCCAGAGGGTACAGGCAGGTGGAGAGGAGAGATGTTTAACTATCTACCCAGAGGGTACAGGCAGGCTAAGAGGAGAGATGTTTAACTATCTACCCAGAGGGTACAGCAGGCTAAGAGGAGAGATGTTTAACTATCTACCCAGAGGGTACAGGCTAAGAGGAGAGATGTTTAACTATCTACCCAGAGGGTACAGGCAGGCTGAGAGGAGAGATGTTTAACTATCTACCCAGAGGGTACAGGCAGGCTGAGAGGAGAGATGTTTAACTATCTACCCAGAGGGTACAGGCAGGCTGAGAGGAGAGATGTTTAACTATCCAGGCTAAGAGGAGAGATGTTTAACTATCTACCCAGAGGGTACAGGCAGGCTGAGAGGAGAGATGTTTAACTATCTACCCAGAGGGTACAGGCAGGCTGAGAGGAGAGATGTTTAACTATCTACCCAGAGGGTACAGGCAGGCTAAGAGGAGAGATGTTTAACTATCTACCCAGAGGGTACAGGCAGGCTAAGAGGAGAGATGTTTAACTATCTACCCAGAGGGTACAGGCAGGCTAAGAGGAGAGATGTTTAACTATCTACCAGAGGGTACAGGCAGGCTAAGAGGAGAGATGTTTTAACTATCTACCCAGAGGGTACATGTTAAGAGAGGAGAGATGTTTAACTATCTACCCAGAGGGTACAGGCTAAGAGGAGAGATGTTTTAACTATCTACCCAGAGGGTACAGCAGCTAAGAGGAGAGATGTTTAACTATCTACCCAGAGGGTACAGGCAGGCTAAGAGGAGAGATGTTTAACTATCTACCCAGAGGGTACAGGCAGGCTGAGAGGAGAGATGTTTAACTATCTACCCAGAGGGTACAGGCTAAGGCTGAGAGGAGAGATGTTTAAATATCCACCCAGAGGGTACAGGCAGGCTAAGAGGAGAGATGTTTAACTATCTACCCAGAGGGTACAGCAGGCTAAGAGGAGAGATGTTTAACTATCTACCCAGAGGGTACAGGCTAAAGGAGAGATGTTTAACTATCTACCCAGAGGGTACAGGCAGGCTAAGAGGAGAGATGTTTAACTATCTACCCAGAGGGTACAGGCTAAGAGGAGAGAGATGTTTAACTATCTACCCAGAGGGTACAGGCAGGCTAAGAGGAGAGATGTTTAACTATCTACCCAGAGGGTACAGGCAGGCTAAGAGGAGAGATGTTTAACTATCTACCCAGAGGGTACAGGCAAGCTAAGAGAGAGATGTTTTAACTATCTACCCAGAGGGTACAGGCAGGCTAAGAGGAGAGATGTTTTTAACTATCTACCCAGAGGGTACACAGGCTAAGAGGAGAGATGTTTAACTATCTACCCAGAGGGTACAGGCAGGCTGAGAGGAGAGATGTTTAACTATCTACCCAGAGGGTACAGGCAGGCTAAGAGGAGAGATGTTTAACTATCTACCCAGAGGGTACAGGCAGGCTGAGAGGAGAGATGTTTAACTATCCACCCAGAGGGTCTACCCAGAGGAGAGAGATGTTTAACTATCTACCCAGAGGGTACAGGGCAAGAGAGAGATGTTTAACTATCTACCCAGGGGGTACAGGCAGGCTAAGGCTAAGAGGAGAGATGTTTAACTATCTACCCAGAGGGTACAGGCAGGCTAAGAGGAGAGATGTTTAACTATCTACCCAGAGGGTACAGGCAGGCTAAGAGGAGAGATGTTTAACTATCTACCCAGAGGGTACAGGCTAAGAGGAGAGATGTTTAACTATCTACCCAGAGGGTACAGGCTAAGAGGAGAGATGTTTAACTATCTACCCAGAGGGTACAGGCAGGCTAAGAGGAGAGATGTTTAACTATCTACCCAGAGGGTACAGGCTAAGGCTGAGAGGAGAGATGTTTAACTATCTACCCAGAGGGAGGAGAGATGTTTAACTATCTACCCAGAGGGTACAGGCAGGCTGAAGAGGAGAGATGTTTAACTATCTACTACCCAGAGGGTACAGGCAGGCTAAGAGGAGAGATGTTTAACTATCTACCCAGAGGGTACAGGCTAAGAGGAGAGATGATGTTTAACTATCTACCCAGAGGGTACAGGCAGGCTAAGAGGAGAGATGTTTAACTATCTACCCAGAGGGTACAGGCTAAGATGAGAGATGTAACTATCCACCCAGAGGTACAGGCTAAGAGGAGAGATGTTTAACTATCTACCCAGAGGGTACAGGCAGGCTGAGAGGAGAGATGTTTAACTATCTACCCAGAGGGTACAGGCAGGCTAAGAGGAGAGATGTTTAACTATCTACCCAGAGGGTACAGGCAGGCTAAGAGGAGAGATGTTTAACTATCCACCCAGAGGGTACAGGCAGGCTGAGAGGAGAGATGTTTAACTATCTACCCAGAGGGTACAGGCTAAGAGGAGAGATGTTTAACTATCTACCCAGAGGGTACAGGCAGGCTAAGAGGAGAGATGTTTAACTATCTACCCAGAGGGTACAGGCTAAGAGGAGAGATGTTTAACTATCTACCCAGAGGGTACAGGCAGGCTAAGAGGAGAGATGTTTAACTATCTACCCAGAGGGGTACAGGCAGGCTAAGAGGAGAGATGATTTTTAACTATCTACCCAGAGGGGTACAGGCAGGCTAAGAAGAGAGATGTTTAACTATCTACCCAGAGGGTACAGGCTAAGAGGAGAGGAGAGATGTTTAACTATCCACCCAGAGGGTACAGGCAGGCTAAGAGGAGAGATGTTTAACTATCTACCCAGAGGTACAGGCAGGCTAAGAGGAGAGATGTTTAACTATCTACCCAGAGGGTACAGCAGCTAAGAGGAGAGATGTTTAACTATCTACCCAGAGGGTACAGGCAGGCTAAGAGGAGAGATGTTTAACTATCTACCCAGAGGGTACAGGCTAAGAGGAGAGATGTTTAACTATCTACCCAGAGGGTACAGGCTAAGAGGAGAGATGTTTAACTATCTACCCAGAGGGTACAGGCAGGCTAAGAGGAGAGATGTTTAACTATCACCCAGAGGGTACAGGCTAAGAGGAGAGATGTTTAACTATCTACCCAGAGGGTACAGGCAGGCTGAGAGGAGAGATGTTTAACTATCTACCCAGAGGGTACAGGCAGGCTAAGAGGAGAGATGTTTAACTATCTACCCAGAGGGTACAGGCAGGCTAAGAGGAGAGATGTTTAACTATATACCTACCCAGAGGGAGAGTAACTATCCACCCAGGGCTGAGAGGAGAGAGATGTTTAACTATCTACCCAGAGGGTACAGCAGGCTAAGAGGAGAGATGTTTAACTATCTACCCAGAGGGTACAGGCAGGCTAAGAGGAGAGATGTTAACTATCTACCCAGACCCAGAGGGTACAGGCTAAGAAGAGAGATGTATAATTATCTACCTAGAGGGTACAGGCAGGCTAAGAGGAGAGATGTTTAACTATCTACCCAGAGGGTACAGGCAGGCTGAGAGGAGAGATGTTTAACTATCTACCCAGAGGGTACAGCAGGCTAAGAGGAGAGATGTTTAACTATCTACCCAGAGGGTTTAACTATACAGGTACAGGCTAAGAGGAGAGATGTTTAACTATCTACCCAGAGGGTACAGGCAGGCTAAGAGAGGAGAGATGTTTAACTATCTACCCAGAGGGTACAGGCAGGCTAAGAGGAGAGATGTTTAACTATCTACCCAGAGGGTACAGGCTAAGAGGAGAGATGTTTAACTATCTACCCCAGAGGGTACAGGCAGGCTAAGAGGAGAGATGTTTAACTATCTACCCAGAGGGTACAGGCTAAGAGAGGAGAGATGTTTAACTATCTACCCAGAGGGTTAGGCAGGCTAAGAGGAGAGATGTTTAACTATCTACCCAGAGGGTACAGGCAGGCTGAGAGGAGAGATGTTTAACTATCCACCCAGAGACAGGCAGAGAGGAGAGATGTTTAACTATCTACCCAGAGGGTACAGGCTAAGAGGAGAGATGTTTAACTATCTACCAGAGGTACACAGCAGGCTAAGAGGAGAGATGTTTAACTATCTACCCAGAGGGTACAGGCAGGCTGAGAGGAGAGATGTTTAACTATCTACCCAGAGGGTACAGGCAGGCTAGAGAGAGGTTTACAGGCAGGCTGAGGAGGAGAGATGTTTAACTATCTACCCAGAGGGTACAGGCAGGCTAAGAGGAGAGAGATGTTTAACTATCTACCCAGAGGGTACAGGCAGGCTAAGAGGAGAGATGTTTAACTATCTACCCAGAGGGTACAGGAAGGCTGAGAGGAGAGATGTTTAACTATCTACCCAGAGGGTACAGGCTAGAGGCAACTATCTACCCAGAGGGTACAGGCAGGTTGAGAGGAGAGATGTTTAACTATCCACCCAGAGGGTACAGGCAGGCTAAGAGGAGAGATGTTTAACTATCTACCCAGAGGGTACAGGCTAAGAGGAGAGATGTTTAACTATCTACCCAGAGGGTACACAGGCTAAGAGGAGAGATGTTTAACTATCTACCCAGAGGGTACAGGCAGGCTAAGAGGAGAGATGTTAACTATCTACCCAGAGGGTACAGGCAGGCTAAGAGGAGAGATGTTTAACTATCTACCCAGAGGGTACAGGCTAAGAGGAGAGATGTTTAACTATCTACCAGAGGGTACAGGCAGGCTAAGAGGAGAGATGTTTAACTATCTACCCAGAGGGTACAGGCAGGCTGAGAGGAGAGATGTTTAACTATCTACCCAGAGGGTACAGGCTAAGAGGAGAGATGTTTAACTATCTACCCAGAGGGTACAGGCAGGCTAAGAGGAGAGATGTTTAACTATCTACCCAGAGGGTACAGGCAAAGAGGAGAGATGTTTAACTATCTACCCAGAGGGTACAGGCAGCTAAGAGGAGAGATGTTTAACTATCTACCCAGAGGGTACAGGCAGGCTAAGAGGAGAGATGTTTAACTATCTACCCAGAGGGTACAGGCTAAGAGGAGAGATGTTTAACTATCTACCCAGAGGGTAGGCAGGCTAAGAGGAGAGATGATTTTAACTATCTACCCAGAGGGTACACAGGCTAAGAGGAGAGATGTTTAACTATCTACCCAGAGGGTACAGGCAGGCTAAGAGGAGAGATGTTTAACTATCTACCCAGAGGGTACAGGCAGCTAAGAGGAGAGATGTTTAACTATCTACCCAGAGGGTACAGGCTAAGAGGAGATGTTTAACTATCTACCCAGAGGGTACAGGCTAAGAGGAGAGATGTTTAACTATCTCCACCCAGAGGGTACAGGCAGGCTAAGAGGAGAGATGTTTAACTATCTACCCAGAGGGTACAGGCTAAGAGGAGAGATGTTTAACTATCTACCCAGAGGGTACAGGCAGGCTGAGAGAGAGAGATGTTTAACTATCTACCCAGAGGGTACAGGCAGGCTAAGAGGAGAGATGTTTAACTATCTACCCAGAGGGTACAGGCAGGCTAAGAGGAGAGATGTTTAACTATCTACCAGAGGGTACAGGCAGGCTAAGAGGAGAGATGTTTAACTATCTACCCAGAGGGTACAGGCAGGCTAAGAGGAGAGATGTTTAACTACTATACACCCAGAGGGTACAGGCAGGCTAAGAGGAGAGATGTTTAACTATCCAGAGGGCCAGGCAGGCTAAGAGGAGAGATGTTTAACTATCTACCCTAAGAGGCTAAGAGGAGAGATGTTTAACTATCTACCCAGAGGGTACAGGCAGGCTGAGAGGAGAGATGTTTAACTATCTACCCAGAGGGTACAGGCAGGCTAAGAGGAGAGATGTTTAACTATCTACCCAGAGGGTACAGGCAGGCCAGGAGGAGAGATGTTTAACTATCTACCCAGAGGGTACAGGCAGGCTAAGAGGAGAGATGTTTAACTATCTACCCAGAGGGTACCCAGAGAGGAGAGATGTTTTAACTATCCACCCAGAGGGTACAGGCAGGCTGAGAGGAGAGATGTTTAACTATCTACCCAGAGGGTACAGGCAGGCTAAGAGGAGAGATGTTTAACTATCTACCCAGAGGGTACACAGGCTAAGAGGAGAGAGATGTTTAACTATCTACCCAGAGGGTACAGGCTAAGAGGAGAGATGTTTAACTATCTACCCAGAGGGTACAGGCAGAGGAGGAGAGATGTTTAACTATCTACCCAGAGGTACAGTACAGGCTAAGAGGAGAGATGTTTAACTATCTACCCAGAGGGTACAGGCAGGCTAAGAGGAGAGATGTTTAACTATCTACCCAGAGGGTACAGGCTAAGAGGAGAGATGTTTAACTATCTACCCAGAGGGTACAGGCAGGCTAAGAGGAGAGATGTTTAACTATCTACCCAGAGGGTACAGGCTAAGAGGAGAGATGTTTAACTATCTACCCAGAGGGTACAGGCAGGCTAAGAGGAGAGATGTTTAACTATCTACCCAGAGGGGTAGGCAGGCAGAGAGAGATGTTTAAACTATCTACCCAGAGGGTACAGGAGAGAGGAGAGATGTTTAACTATCTACCCAGAGGGTACAGGCAGGCTGAGAGGAGAGATGTTTAACTATCTACCCAGAGGGTACAGGCAGGCTAAGAGGAGAGATGTTTAACTATCTACCCAGAGGGTACAGGCAGGCTAAGAGGAGAGATGTTTAACTATCTACTAAGGGAGAGAGAGGTAACTATCTACCCAGTACAGGCTGAGAGGAGAGATGTTTAACTATCTACCCAGAGGGTACAGGCAGGCTAAGAGGAGAGATGTTTAACTATCTACCCAGAGGGTACAGGCAGGCTAAGAGGAGAGATGTTTAACTATCTACCCAGAGGGTACAGGCTAAGCTAAGAGAGATGTTTAACTATCTACCCAGAGGGTACAGGCAGGCTAAGAGGAGAGATGTTTAACTATCTACCCAGAGGGTACACAGCTAAGAGGAGAGATGTTTAACTATCTACCCAGAGGGTACAGGCAGGCTAAGAGGAGAGATGTTTAACTATCTACCCAGAGGGTACAGGCAGGCTAAGAGGAGAGATGTTTAACTATCTACCCAGAGGGTACAGGGCTAAGAGGGAGATGTTTAACTATCTACCCAGAGGGTACAGGCAGGCTAAGAGGAGAGATGTTTAACTATCTACCCAGAGGGTACAGGCAGGCTAAGAGGAGAGATGTTTAACTATCTACCCAGAGGGTACAGCAGGCTGAGAGGAGAGATGTTTAACTATCTACCCAGAGGGTACAGGGCAGGCTGAGAGAGGAGAGATGTTTAACTATCTACCCAGAGGGTACAGGCAGGCTAAGAGGAGAGATGTTTTAACTATCTACCCAGAGGGTACAGTACAGGCTAAGAGGAGAGATGTTTAACTATCTACCCAGAGGGTACAGGCAGGCAGGCTAAGAGGAGAGATGTTTAACTATCTACCCAGAGGGTACAGGCAGGCTAAGAGGAGAGATGTTTAACTATCTACCCAGAGGGTACAGGCAGGCTAAGAGGAGAGATGTTTAACTATACCCAGAGGGTACAGGCAGGCTAAGAGGAGAGATGTTTAACTATCTACCCAGAGGGTACAGGCTAAGAGGAGAGATGTTTAACTATCTACCCAGGGTACAGCAGCTAAGAGGAGAGATGTTTTAACTATCTACCCAGAGGGTACAGGCTAAGAGGAGAGATGTTTAACTATCTACCCAGAGGGTACAGACAGGCTAAGAGGAGAGATGTTTAACTATCTACCCAGAGGGTACAGGCTAAGAGGCAGATGTTTAACTATCTACCCAGAGGAGAGATGAGATGTGTTTAACTATCTACCCAGAGGGTACAGGCAGGCTAAGAGGAGAGATGTTTAACTATCTACCCAGAGGGTACAGGCAGGCTGAGAGGAGAGATGTTTAACTATCTACCCAGAGGGTACAGGCAGGCTGAGAGGGAGAGATGTTTAACTATCTACCCAGAGGGTACAGGCAGGCTAAGAGGAGAGATGTTTAACTATCTACCCAGAGGGTACAGGCAGGCTAAGAGGAGAGATGTTTAACTATCTACCCAGAGGGTACAGGCAGGCTAAGAGGAGAGATGTTTAACTATCTACCCAGAGGGTACAGGCAGGCTAAGAGGAGAGATGTTTAACTATCTACCCAGAGGGTACAGGCTAGGAGGAGAGATGTTTAACTATCTACCCAGAGGGTACAGGCTAAGAGGAGAGATGTTTTAACTATCTACCCAGAGGGTACAGGCAGGCTAAGAGGAGAGATGTTTAACTATCTACCAGAGAGGGTACAGGCAGGCTAAGAGGAGAGATGTTTAACTATCTACCCAGAGGGTACAGGCTAAGAGAGGAGAGATGTTTAACTATCTACCCAGAGGGTACAGGCAGGCTAAGAGGAGAGATGTTTAACTATCTACCCAGAGGGTACAGGCTAAGAGGAGAGATGTTTAACTATCTACCCAGAGGGTACAGGCTAAGAGGAGAGATGTTTAACTATCTACCCAGAGGGTACAGGCAGGCTAAGAGGAGAGATGTTTAACTATCTACCCAGAGGGGTAGGCAGGGCTAAGAGGAGAGATGTTTAACTATCTACCCAGAGGGTACAGGCAGGCTAAGAGGAGAGATGTTTTAACTATCCACCCAGAGGGTACAGGCAGGCTAAGAGGAGAGATGTTTAACTATCTACCCAGAGGGTACAGGGTAGGAGGAGAGATGTTTAACTATCTACCAGAGGGTACAGGCAGGCTAAGAGGAGAGATGTTTAACTATCTACCCAGAGGGTACAGCAGGCTAAGAGGAGAGATGTTTAACTATCTACCCAGAGGGTACAGGCAGGCTAAGAGGAGAGATGTTTAACTATCTACCCAGAGGGTACAGGCAGGCTAAGAGGAGAGATGTTTAACTATCTACCCAGAGGGTACAGGCTAAGAGGAGAGATGTTTAACTATCTACCCAGAGGGTACAGGCAGGCTAAGAGGAGAGATGTTTAACTATCTACCCAGAGGGTACAGGCAGGCTAAGAGGAGAGATGTTTAACTATCTACCCAGAGGGTACAGGCAGGAGGAGAGGAGAGATGTTTAACTATCTACCCAGAGGGTACAGGCAGGCTAAGAGGAGAGATGTTTAACTATCTACCCAGAGGGGTACAGGCAGGCTAAGAGGAGAGATGTTTAAACTATCCACCCAGAGGGTACAGGCAGGCTGAGAGGAGAGATGTTTAACTATCTACCCAGAGGGTACAGGCAGGCTAAGAGGAGAGATGTTTAACTATCTACCCAGAGGGTACAGGCAGGCTAAGAGGAGAGATGTTTAACTATCCACCCAGAGGGTACAGGCAGGCTGAGAGGAGAGATGTTTTAACTATCTACCCAGAGGGTACAGGCAGGCTAAGAGGAGAGATGTTTAACTATCTACCCAGAGGGTACAGGGCTAAGAGGAGAGATGTTTAACTATCCACCCAGAGGGTACAGGACAGGCTAAGAGGGAGAGATGTTTAACTATCTACCCAGAGGGTACAGGCAGGCTAAGAGGAGAGATGTTTAACTATCTACCCAGAGGGTACAGGCTAAGAGGAGAGATGTTTAACTATCTACCCAGAGGGTACAGCTAAGAGGAGAGATGTTTAACTATCTACCCAGAGGGTACAGGCTAAGAGGAGAGATGTTTAACTATCTACCCAGAGGGTACAGGCAGGCTAAGAGGAGGAGAGATGTTTAACTATCTACCCAGAGGGTACAGGCAGGCTAAGAGGAGAGATGTTTAACTATCTACCCAGAGGGTACAGGCAGGCAGGCTAGAGGAGAGATGTTTAACTATCTACCCAGAGGGTACAGGCAGGCTGAGAGGAGAGATGTTTAACTATCCACCCAGAGGGTACAGGCAGGCTAAGAGGAGAGATGTTTAACTATCTACCCAGAGGGTACAGGCAGGCTGAGAGGAGAGATGTTTAACTATCTACCCAGAGGGTACAGGCAGGCTAAGAGGAGAGATGTTTAACTATCTACCCAGAGGGTACAGGCAGGCTAAGAGGAGAGATGTTTAACTATCTACCCAGAGGGTACAGGCAGGCTAAGAGGAGAGATGTTTAACTATCTACCCAGAGGGTAGGGTACAGGCTAAGAGGAGAGATGTTTAACTATCCACCCAGAGGGTACAGGCAGGCTAAGAGGAGAGATGTTTAACTATCTACCCAGAGGGTACAGGCAGGCTAAGAGGAGAGATGTTTAACTATCTACCCAGAGGGTACAGGCAGGCTAAGAGGAGAGATGTTTAACTATCTACCCAGAGGGTACAGGCAGGCTAAGAGGAGAGATGTTTAACTATCTACCCAGAGGGTACAGGCAGGCTAAGAGGAGAGATGTTTAACTATCTACCCAGAGGGTACAGGCTAAGAGGAGAGATGTTTAACTATCTACCCAGAGGGTACAGGCAGGCTAAGAGGAGAGATGTTTAACTATCTACCCAGAGGGTACAGGCTAAGAGGAGAGATGTTTAACTATCTACCCAGAGGGTACAGGCTAAGAGGAGAGATGTTTAACTATCTACCCAGAGGGTACAGGCTAAGAGGAGAGATGTTTAACTATCTACCCAGAGGGTACAGACAGGCTAAGAGGAGAGATGTTTAACTATCTACCCAGAGGGTACAGGCAGGCTAAGAGGAGAGATGTTTAACTATCTACCAGAGAGGGTACAGGCTAAGAGGAGAGATGTTTAACTATCTACCCAGAGGGTACAGGCTAAGAGGAGAGATGTTTAACTATCCACCCAGAGGGTACAGGCAGGCTAAGAGGAGAGATGTTTAACTATCTACCCAGAGGGTACAGGCTAAGAGGAGAGGAGAGATGTTTAACTCTCTACCCAGAGGGTACAGGCAGGCTAAGAGAGAGAGATGTTTAACTATCTACCCAGAGGGTACAGGCAGGCTAAGAGGAGAGATGTTTAACTATCTACCCAGAGGGTACAGGCAGCTAAGAGGAGAGATGTTTAACTATCTACCCAGAGGGTACAGGCAGGCTAAGAGGAGAGATGTTTAACTATCTACCCAGAGGGTACAGGCAAGAGAGGAGAGATGTTTAACTATCTACCCAGAGGGTACAGGCTAAGAGGAGAGATGTTTAACTATCTACCCAGAGGGTACAGGCTAAGAGGAGAGATGTTTAACTATCTACCCAGAGGGTACAGGCTAAGAGGAGAGATGTTTAACTATCTACCCAGAGGGTACAGGCTAAGAGGAGAGGAGATGTTTAACTATCTACCCAGAGGGTACAGGCAGGCTAAGAGGAGAGATGTTTAACTATCTACCCAGAGGGTACAGGCAGGCTAAGAGGAGAGATGTTTAACTATCTACCCAGAGGGGGTACAGGCAGGCTAAGAGGAGAGATGTTTAACTATCTACCCAGAGGGTACAGGCAGGCTAAGAGGAGAGATGTTAACTATCTACCCAGAGGGTACAGGCAGGCTAGAGAGGAGAGATGTTTAACTATCTACCCAGAGGGTACAGGCAGGCTAAGAGGAGAGATGTTTAACTATCTACCCAGAGGGTACAGGCAGGCTGAGAGGAGAGATGTTTAACTATCTACCCAGAGGGTACAGGCAGGCTAAGAGGAGAGATGTTTAACTATCTACCCAGAGGGTACAGGCAGGCTAAGAGGAGAGATGTTTAACTATCTACCCAGAGGGTACAGGCTAAGAGGAGAGATGTTTAACTATCTACCCAGAGGGTACAGGCAGGCTAAGAGAGGAGAGATGTTTAACTATCTACCCAGAGGGTACAGGCAGGCTAAGAGGAGAGATGTTTAACTATCTACCCAGAGGGTACAGGCAGGCTAAGAGGAGAGATGTTTAACTATCTACCCAGAGGGTACAGGCAGGCTGAGAGGAGAGATGTTTAACTATCCACCCAGAGGGTACAGGCAGGAGATGTTTAACTATCTACCCAGAGGGTACAGGCAGGCTAAGAGGAGAGATGTTTAACTATCTACCCAGAGGGTACAGGCTAAGAGAGGAGAGATGTTTAACTATCTACCCAGAGGGTACAGGCAAGAGAGAGGAGATGTTTAACTATCTACCCAGAGGGTACAGGCTAAGAGAGGAGAGATGTTTAACTATCCACCCAGAGGGTACAGGCTAAGAGGAGAGATGTTTAACTATCTACCAGAGGGTACAGGCAGGCTAAGAGGAGAGATGTTTAACTATCTACCCAGAGGGTACAGCAGGCTAAGAGGAGAGATGTTTAACTATCTACCCAGAGGGTACAGGCAGGCTAAGAGGAGAGATGTTTAACTATCTACCCAGAGGGTACAGGCAGGCTAAGAGGAGAGATGTTTAACTATCTACCCAGAGGGTACAGGCAGGCTAAGAGGAGAGATGTTTAACTATCTACCCAGAGGTACAGGCAGGCTAAGAGGAGAGATGTTTTAACTATCTACCCAGAGGGTACAGGCTAAGAGGAGAGATGTTTAACTATCTACCCAGAGGGTACAGGCAGGCTAAGAGGAGAGATGTTTAACTATCCACCCAGAGGGTACAGGCAGGCTAAGAGGAGAGATGTTTAACTATCTACCCAGAGGGTACAGGCAGGCTGAGAGGAGAGATGTTTAACTATCCACCAGAGGGTACAGGCAGGCTAAGAGGAGAGATGTTTAACTATCTACCCAGAGGGTACAGGCAGGCTAAGAGGAGAGATGTTTAACTATCTACCCAGAGGGTACAGGCAGGCTAAGAGGAGAGATGTTTAACTATCTACCCAGAGGGTACAGGCTAAGAGGAGAGATGTTTAACTATCTACCCAGAGGGTACAGGCTAAGAGGAGAGATGTTTAAATCTCTACCCAGAGGGTACAGGCTAAGAGGAGAGAGATGTTTAACTATCTACCCAGAGGGTACAGGCAGGCTAGAGAGGAGAGATGTTTAACTATCTACCCAGAGGGTACAGGCAGGCTAAGAGGAGAGATGTTTAACTATCTACCCAGAGGGTACAGGCAGGCTAAGAGGAGAGATGTTTAACTATCTACCCAGAGGGTACAGGCAGGCTAAGAGGAGAGATGTTTAACTATCTACCCAGAGGTACAGGCTAAGAGGAGAGATGTTTAACTATCTACCCAGAGGGTACAGGCTAAGAGGAGAGATGTTTAACTATCTACCCAGAGGGTACAGGCAGGCTAAGAGGAGAGATGTTTAACTATCTACCCAGAGGGTACAGGCTAAGAGGAGAGATGTTTAACTATCTACCCAGAGGGTACAGGCAGGAGAGAGGAGAGATGTTTAACTATCTACCCAGAGGGTACAGGCAGGCTGAGAGGAGAGATGTTTAACTATCTACCCAGAGGGTACAGGCAGGCTAAGAGGAGAGATGTTTAACTATCTACCCCCAGAGGGTACAGGCTAAGGCTGAGAGAGATGTTTAACTATCCACCAGAGGGTACAGGCAGGCTAAGAGGAGAGATGTTTAACTATCTACCCAGAGGGTACAGGCAGGCTAAGAGGAGAGATGTTTAACTATCTACCCAGAGGGTACAGGCAGGCTGAGAGGAGAGATGTTTAACTATCTACCCAGAGGGTACAGGCAGGCTAAGAGGAGAGATGTTTAACTATCTACCAGAGGGTACAGGCAGCTAAGAGGAGAGATGTTTAACTATCTACCCAGAGGGTACAGGCAGGCTAAGAGGAGAGATGTTTAACTATCCACCCAGAGGGTACAGCAGGCTAAGAGGAGAGATGTTTAACTATCTACCCAGAGGGTACAGGCAGGCTAAGAGGAGAGATGTTTAACTATCACCCAGAGGGTACAGGCTAAGAGAGGAGAGATGTTTAACTATCTACCCAGAGGGTACAGGCTAAGAGGAGAGAGATGTTTAACTATCTACCCAGAGGGTACAGGCAGGCTAAGAGGAGAGATTTAACTATCTACCCGAGGGTACAGGCAGGCTAAGAGGAGAGATGTTTAACTATCTACCCAGAGGGTACAGGCAGGCTAAGAGGAGAGATGTTTAACTATCTACCCAGAGGGTACAGGCTAAGAGGAGAGATGTTTAACTATCTCTACCCAGAGGGTACAGGCAGGCTAAGAGGAGAGATGTTTAATCTATCTACCCAGAGGGTACAGGCAGGCTAAGAGGAGAGATGTTTAACTATCTACCCAGAGGGTACAGGCAGGCTAAGAGGAGAGATGTTTAACTATCTACCCAGAGGGTACAGGCAGGCTAAGAGGAGAGATGTTTAACTATCTACCCAGAGGGTACAGGCAGGCTAAGAGGAGAGATGTTTAACTATCTACCCAGAGGGTACAGGCAGGCTGAGAGGAGAGATGTTTAACTATCTACCCAGAGGTACAGGCAGGCTAAGAGGAGAGATGTTTAACTATCTACCCAGAGGGTACAGGCAGGCTGAGAGAGAGATGTTTAACTATCTACCCAGAGGGTACAGGCAGGCTAAGAGGAGAGATGTTTAACTATCTACCCAGAGGGTACAGGCTAAGAGGAGAGATGTTTAACTATCTACCCAGAGGGTACAGGCTAAGAGAGGAGAGATGTTTAACTATCTACCCAGAGGGTACAGGCAGGCTAAGAGGAGAGATGTTTAACTATCTACCCAGAGGGTACAGGCTAAGAGGAGAGATGTTTAACTATCTACCCAGAGGGTACAGGCAGGCTAAGAGGAGAGATGTTTAACTATCTACCCAGAGGGTACACAGGCAGGCTGAGAGGAGAGATGTTTAACTATCTACCCAGAGGGTACAGGCAGGCTAAGAGGAGAGATGTTTAACTATCTACCCAGAGGGTACAGGCAGGCTAAGAGGAGAGATGTTTAACTATCTACCCAGAGGGTACAGGCAGGCTAGAGGAGAGATGTTTAACTATCTACCCAGAGGGTACAGGCAGGCTAAGAGGAGAGATGTTTAACTATCTACCCAGAGGGTACAGGCAGGCTAAGAGAGAGAGATGTTTAACTATCTACCCAGAGGGTACAGGCAGGCTAAGAGGAGAGATGTTTAACTATCTACCCAGAGGTACAGGCAGGCTAAGAGGAGAGATGTTTTTAACTATCTACCCAGAGGGTACAGGCTAAGAGGAGAGATGTTTAACTATCTACCCAGAGGGGTACAGCTAAGAGGAGAGATGTTTAACTATCTACCCAGAGGGTACAGGCAGGCTAAGAGGAGAGATGTTTAACTATCTACCCAGAGGGTACAGGCAGGCTAAGAGGAGAGATGTTTAACTATCTACCCAGAGGGTACAGGCAGGCTGAGAGGAGAGATGTTTAACTATCTACCCAGAGGGTACAGGCAGGCTAAGAGGAGAGATGTTTAACTATCTACCCAGAGGGTAGGCAGGCTAAGAGGAGAGATGTTTAACTATCTACCCAGAGGGTACAGGCAGGCTAAGAGGAGAGATGTTTAACTATCTACCCAGAGGGTACAGGCAGGCTAAGAGGAGAGAGATGTTTAACTATCTACCCAGAGGGTACAGGCTAAGAGGAGAGATGTTTAACTATCTACCCAGAGGGTACAGGCAGGCTAAGAGGAGAGATGTTTAACTATCTACCCAGAGGGTACAGGCAGGCTAAGAGGAGAGATGTTTAACTATCTACCCAGAGGGTACAGGCAGGCTAAGAGGAGAGATGTTTAACTATCTACCCAGAGGGTACAGGCAGGCTAAGAGGAGAGATGTTTAACTATCTACCCAGAGGGTACAGGCAGGCTAAGAGGAGAGATGTTTAACTATCTACCCAGAGGGGTACAGGCTAAGAGGGAGATGTTTAACTATCTACCCAGAGGGTACAGGCAGGCTAAGAGGAGAGATGTTTAACTATCTACCCAGAGGGTACAGGCTAAGAGGAGAGATGTTTAACTATCTACCCAGAGGGTACAGGCAGGCTAAGAGGAGAGATGTTTAACTATCTACCCAGAGGGTACAGGCAGGCTAAGAGAGGAGAGATGTTTAACTATCTACCCAGAGGGTACAGGCAGGCTAAGAGGAGAGATGTTTAACTATCTACCCAGAGGGTACAGGCTAAGAGGAGAGATGTTTAACTATCTACCCAGAGGGTACAGGCAGGCTAAGAGGAGAGATGTTTAACTATCTACCCAGAGGGTACAGGCTAAGAGGAGAGATGTTTAACTATCTACCCAGAGGGTACAGGCAGGCTAAGAGGAGAGATGTTTAAACTATCTACCCAGAGGGTACAGGCTAAGAGGAGAGAGATGTTTAACTATCCACCCAGAGGGTACAGGCAGGCTAAGAGGAGAGATGTTTAACTATCTACCCAGAGGGTACAGGCAGGCTAAGAGGAGAGATGTTTAACTATCTACCCAGAGGGTACAGGCAGGCTAAGAGGAGAGATGTTTAACTATACCCAGAGGGTACAGGCAGGCTAGAGGAGAGATGTTTAACTATCTACCCAGAGGGTACAGGCAGGCTAAGAAGAGGAGAGATGTTTAAACTATCTACCCAGAGGGTACAGGCTAAGAGGAGAGATGTTTAACTATCTACCCAGAGGGTACAGGCAGCTAAGAGGAGAGATGTTTAACTATCTACCCAGAGGGTACAGGCTAAGAGAGGAGAGATGTTTAACTATCTACCCAGAGGGTACAGGCAGGCTAAGAGGAGAGATGTTTAACTATCTACCCAGAGGGTACAGCAGGCTAAGAGGAGAGATGTTTAACTATCTACCCAGAGGGGTACAGGCTAAGAGGAGAGATGTTTAACTATCTACCCAGAGGGTACAGGCAGGCTAAGAGGAGAGATGTTTAACTATCTACCCAGAGGGTACAGGCAGGCTGAGAGGAGAGATGTTTAACTATCTACCCAGAGGGTACAGGCAGGCTAAGAGGAGAGATGTTTAACTATCTACCCAGAGGGTACAGGCAGGCTAAGAGGAGAGATGTGTTTAACTATCTACCCAGAGGGTAAGGCAGGCTAAGCTGAGAGAGAGATGTTTAACTATCTACCCAGAGGGTACAGGCTAAGAGGAGAGATGTTTAACTATCTACCCAGAGGGTACAGGCTAAGAGGAGAGATGTTTAACTATCTACCCAGAGGGTACACAGGCTAAGAGGAGAGATGTTTAACTATCTACCCAGAGGGTACAGGCAGGCTGAGAGGAGAGATGTTTAACTATCTACCCAGAGGGTACAGGCAGGCTAAGAGGAGAGATGTTTAACTATCTACCCAGAGGGTACAGGCAGGCTAAGAGGAGAGATGTTTAACTATCTACCCAGAGGGTACAGGCAGGCTAAGAGGAGAGATGTTTAACTATCTACCCAGAGGGTACAGGCTAAGAGGAGAGATGTTTAACTATCTACCCAGAGGGTACAGGCAGGCTAAGAGGAGAGATGTTTAACTATCTACCAGAGGGTACAGGCTAAGAGGAGAGATGTTTAACTATCTACCCAGAGGGTACACAGGCTAAGAGGAGAGATGTTTAACTATCTACCCAGAGGGTACAGGCAGGCTAAGAGGAGAGATGTTTAACTATCTACCCAGAGGGTACAGGCAGGCTAAGAGGAGAGATGTTTAACTATCTACCCAGAGGGTACAGGCAGGCTAAGAGGAGAGATGTTTAACTATCTACCCAGAGGGTACAGGCTAAGAGGAGAGATGTTTAACTATCTACCCAGAGGGTACAGGCAGGCTAAGAGGAGAGATGTTTAACTATCTACCCAGAGGGTACAGGCTAAGAGGAGAGATGTTTAACTATCTACCCAGAGGGTACAGCAGCTAAGAGGAGATGTTTAACTATCTACCCAGAGGGTACAGACAGGCTAAGAGGAGAGATGTTTAACTATCTACCCAGAGGGTACAGGCTAAGAGGAGAGATGTTTAACTATCTACCCAGAGGGGTACAGGCTAAGAGGAGAGATGTTTAACTATCTACCCAGAGGGTACAGGCTAAGAGGAGAGATGTTTAACTATCTACCCAGAGGGTACAGGCAGGCTAAGAGGAGAGATGTTTAACTATCTACCCAGAGGGTACAGGGTAAGAGGAGAGATGTTTAACTATCTACCCAGAGGGTACAGGCAGGCTAAGAGGAGAGATGTTTAACTATCTACCCAGAGGGTACAGGCAGGCTAAGAGGAGAGATGTTTAACTATCTACCCAGAGGGTACAGGCAGGCTAAGAGGAGAGATGTTTAACTATCTACCCAGAGGGTACAGGCAGGCTAAGAGGAGAGATGTTTAACTATCTACCCAGAGGGTACAGGCAGGCTAAGAGGAGAGATGTTTAACTATCTACCCAGAGGGTACAGGCTAAGAGGAGAGATGTTTAACTATCTACCCAGAGGGTACAGGCAGGCTAAGAGGAGAGATGTTTAACTATCTACCCAGAGGGTACAGGCAGGCTAAGAGGAGAGATGTTTAACTATCTACCCAGAGGGTACAGGCTAAGAGGAGAGATGTTTAACTATCTACCCAGAGGGTACAGGCTAAGAGGAGAGATGTTTAACTATCTACCCAGAGGGTACAGGCAGGCTGAGAGGAGAGATGTTTAACTATCCACCCAGAGGGTACAGGCAGGCTAAGAGGAGAGATGTTTAACTATCTACCCAGAGGGTACAGGCTAAGAGGAGAGATGTTTAACTATCTACCCAGAGGGTACAGGCAGGCTGAAGAGAGAGATGTTTAACTATCTACCCAGAGGGTACAGGCAGGCTAAGAGGAGAGATGTTTAACTATCTACCCAGAGGGTACAGGCAGGCTAAGAGGAGAGATGTTTAACTATCTACCCAGAGGGTACAGGCAGGCTAAGAGGAGAGATGTTTAACTATCTACCCAGAGGGTACAGGCAGGCTAAGAGGAGAGATGTTTAACTATCTACCCAGAGGGTACAGGCAGGCTAAGAGGAGAGATGTTTAACTATCTACCCAGAGGGTACAGGCAGGCTAAGAGGAGAGATGTTTAACTATCTACCCAGAGGGTACAGGCAGGCTAAGAGGAGAGATGTTTAACTATCTACCCAGAGGGTAGGCAGGCTAAGAGGAGAGATGTTTAACTATCTACCCAGAGGGTACAGGCAGGTAAGAGAGGAGAGATGTTTTAACTATCTACCCAGAGGGTACAGGCAGGCTAAGAGGAGAGATGTTAACTATCTACCCAGAGGGTACAGGCAGGCTAAGAGGAGAGATGTTTAACTATCTACCCAGAGGGTACAGGCTAAGAGGAGAGATGTTTAACTATCTACCCAGAGGGTACAGGCAGGCTAAGAGGAGAGATGTTTAACTATCTACCCAGAGGGTACAGGCAGGCTAAGAGAGAGAGATGTTTAACTATCTACCCAGAGGGTACAGGCAGGCTGAGAGGAGAGATGTTTAACTATCTACCCAGAGGGTACAGGCAGGCTGAGAGGAGAGATGTTTAACTATCTACCCAGAGGGTACAGGCAGGCTAAGAGGAGAGATGTTTAACTATCTACCCAGAGGGTACAGGCAGGCTAAGAGGAGAGATGTTTAACTATCTACCCAGAGGGTAGGCAGGCTAAGAGGAGAGATGTTTTAACTATCTACCCAGAGGGTACAGGGCTAAGAGGAGAGATGTTTAACTATCTACCCAGAGGTACAGGCAGGCTAAGAGGAGAGATGTTTAACTATCTACCCAGAGGGTACAGGCAGGCTAAGAGGAGAGATGTTTAACTATCTACCCAGAGGGTACAGGCTGAGAGGAGAGATGTTTAACTATCTACCCAGAGGGTACAGGCAGGCTGAGAGGAGAGATGTTTAACTATCTACCCAGAGGGTACAGGCAGGCTAGAGAGGAGAGATGTTTAACTATCTACCCAGAGGGTACAGGCAGGCTAAGAGGAGAGATGTTTAACTATCTACCCAGAGGGTACAGGCAGGCTAAGAGGAGAGATGTTTAACTATCTACCCAGAGGGTACACAGGCTAAGAGGAGAGATGTTTAACTATCTACCCAGAGGGTACACAGGCTAAGAGGAGAGATGTTTAACTATCTACCCAGAGGGTACAGGCAGGCTAAGAGGAGAGATGTTTTTAACTATCTACCCAGAGGGTACAGGCAGGCTAAGAGGAGAGATGTTTAACTATCTACCCAGAGGGTACAGGCTAAGAGAGAGATGATGTTTAACTATCCACCCAGAGGGGTACATGCTAAGAGGAGAGATGTTTAACTATCCACCCAGAGGGTACAGGCAGGCTAAGAGGAGAGAGATGTTTAACTATCCACCCAGAGGGTACAGGCAGGCTGAGAGGAGAGATGTTTAACTATCTACCCAGAGGGTACAGGCAGGCTAAGAGGAGAGATGTTTAACTATCCACCCAGAGGGTACAGGCAGGCTGAGAGGAGAGATGTTTAACTATCTACCCAGAGGGTACAGGCAGGCTAAGAGGAGAGATGTTTAACTATCTACCCAGAGGGTACAGGCAGGCTAAGAGGAGAGATGTTTAACTATCTACCCAGAGGGTACAGGCAGGCTAAGAGGAGAGATGTTTAACTATCTACCCAGAGGGTACAGGCAGGCTAAGAGGAGAGATGTTTAACTATCTACCCAGAGGGTACACAGGCTAAGAGGAGAGATGTTTAACTATCTACCCAGAGGTACAGGCAGGCTAAGAGGAGAGATGTTTAACTATCTACCCAGAGGGTACAGGCTAAGAGGAGAGATGTTTAACTATCTACCCAGAGGGTACAGGCAGGCTAAGAGGAGAGATGTTTAACTATCTACCCAGAGGGTACAGGAGGGCTAAGAGGAGAGATGTTTAACTATCTACCCAGAGGGTACAGGCTAAGAGGAGAGATGTTTAACTATCTACCCAGAGGGTACAGGCAGGCTAAGAGGAGAGATGTTTAACTATCTACCCAGAGGGTACAGGCAGGCTGAGAGGAGAGATGTTTAACTATCTACCCAGAGGGTACAGGCTAAGAGGAGAGATGTTTAACTATCTACCCAGAGGGTACAGGCAGGCTAAGAGGAGAGATGTTTAACTATCTACCAGAGGGTACAGGCTAAGAGGCCCAGAGAGGAGAGAGAGATGTTAAACTATCTACCAGAGGGTACAGGCAGGCTAAGAGGAGAGATGTTTAACTATCTACCCAGAGGGTACAGGCTAAGAGGAGAGATGTTTAACTATCTACCCAGAGGGTACAGGCAGGCTAAGAGAGAGAGATGTTTAACTATCTACCCAGAGGGTACAGGCAGGCTAAGAGGAGAGATGTTTAACTATCCACCCAGAGGGTACAGGCAGGCTGAGAGGAGAGATGTTTAACTATCTACCCAGAGGGTACAGGCAGGCTAAGAGGAGAGATGTTTAACTATCCACCCAGAGGGTACAGGCAGGCTAAGAGGAGAGATGTTTAACTATCCACCCAGAGGGTACAGGCAGGCTGAGAGGAGAGATGTTTAACTATCTACCCAGAGGGTACAGGCTAAGAGGAGAGATGTTTAACTATCTACCCAGAGGGTACAGGCTAAGAGGAGAGATGTTTAACTATCTACCCAGAGGGTACAGGCTAAGAGGAGAGATGTTTAACTATCTACCCAGAGGGTACAGGCTAAGAGGAGAGATGTTTAACTATCCACCCAGAGGGTACAGGCAGGCTGAGAGGAGAGATGTTTAACTATCCACCCAGAGGGTACAGGCAGGCTGAGAGGAGAGATGTTTAACTATCTACCCAGAGGGTACAGGCAGGCTGAGAGAAGAGTTTAACTATCTACCCAGAGGGAGAAGAGGAGAGATGTTTAACTATCTACCCAGAGGGTACAGGCAGGCTAAGAGGAGAGATGTTTAACTATTTAGGGTATCTACCCAGAGGGTGTTTAACTATCCACCCAGAGGAGTACAGGGAGGAGAGGAGAGATGTTTAACTCTACCCCAGAGGGTACAGGCTAAGAGAGGAGAGATGTTTAACTATCTACCCAGAGGGTACAGGCTAAGAGGAGAGACGGAGATGTTTAACTATCTACCCAGAGGGTGTACAGGCAGGCTAAGAGGAGAGATGTTTAACTATCTACCCAGAGGGTACAGGCAGGCTAAGAGGAGAGAGATGTTTAACTATCCACCCAGAGGGTACAGGCAGGCTAAGAGGAGAGATGTTTAACTATCTACCCAGAGGGTACAGGCTAAGAGGAGAGATGTTTAACTATCTACCCAGAGGGTATCAGGCTAAGAGGACAGACGTTTAACTATCTACCCAGAGGGTACAGGGTAAGAGAGATGTTTAACTATCTACCCAGCTGGATGGAGAGATGTTTAACTATCTACCCAGAGGGTACAGGCAGCTAAGAGGAGAGATGTTTAACTATCTACCCAGAGGGTACAGGCAGGCTAAGAGGAGAGATTTTTTAACTATCTACCCAGAGGGTACAGAGCTGTTTAAGAGAAGAGTTGTAGAGGCTATTAATGTTTAACTATCCACCCAGAGGGTACAGTAGGCTAAGAGGGGAGAGATGTTTAACTATCTACCCCAGAGGTACAGGGAAAAACTATCTACCCAGAGGGAGAGGAGAGATGTTTAACTATCTACCCAGAGGGTACAGGCAGGCTAAGAGGAGAGATGTTTAACTATCTACCCAGAGGTATAAGGCAGGCTAAGAGGAGAGATGAGTTAACTATCTAATAAAAAAGGCAGAGTCACAGGCAGATGCTAAGCTAGAGAGAGATGTTAACTATCTACCCAGACTGGTACATGTTCCGGGAGGGGAGACAGCATTAGGCTAGACCCAGAGATGTTTAACTATCTACCAGAGGGTACAGGCAGGCTAAGAGGAGAGATGTTTAACTATCTACCCAGAGGGTACAGGCTAAGAGGAGAGATGTTTAACTATCTACGGAGAGGGTACAGGCAGGCTAGAGGAGAGATGTTTAACTATCTACCCAGAGGGTACAGGCTAAGCTTGAGAGGAGAGATGTTTAACTATCTATCCAGAGGGTACAGGGCTAAGAGGAGAGATGTTTAACTATCTACCCAGAGGGTACAGGCAGGCTAAGAGGAGAGATGTTTAACTATCTACCCAGAGGGTACAACCAGGCTAAGAGGAGAGATGTTTAACTATCTACCCAGAGGGTACAGGCAGGCTGAGAGGAGAGATGTTTACTATGTGATCACGCTACCCAGAGAGTAAGACTTTTAAGCTAAGAGGAGAGATGTTTTACTATCTACCCAGAGGGTACAGGATTACCAGAGAGATGTTTAACTATCTACCCAGAGGGCAGGCTAAGAGAGGAGAGATGTTTAACTATCTACCCCTAGAGGAGAGATGTTTTAACTATCTACCCAGAGGGTAAGGCTAAGAGGAGAGATGTTTAACTATCTACCCAGAGGGTACAGGCAGGCTAAGAGGAGAGATGTTTAACTATCTACCCAGAGGGTACACAGCATAATCCCAGAGGAGAGATGTTTAACTACATCTAACCCAGAGGGTACAGAGGTATCTCTATTGAGAGGAGAGATGTTTAACTATCTACCCAGAGGGTACAGGCAGGCTAGAGAGGAGAGATGTTTAACTATCTACCCAGAGGGTACAGGCTAAGAGGAGAGATGTTTAACTATCTAACTAGGCAGGCTCTGCAAGAGGAGAGATGTTTAAGAGGCTACCCCCAGGGTAAGGGAGGCTAAGAGGAGAGATGTTTAACTATCTACCCAGAGGGTACAGGCAGAGGAGAGATGTTTAACTATACACCCAGACTGAGTACAGGGCCAAGAGGAGAGATGTTTAACTATCTACCAGAGGGTACAGGCAGGCTAAGAGGAGAGATGTTTTAACTATCTACCCAGAGGGTACAGGCAGGCTAAGAGGAGAGATGTTAACTATCTACCCAGAGGGTACAGGCAGGCTAAGAGGAGAGATGATTTTAACTATCTACCCAGAGGGTACAGGCAGGCTGAGAGCAGAGATGTTTAACTATCTACCCAGAGGGTACAGGCAGGCTAAGAGGAGATGTTTAACTATCTACCCAGAGGGTACACAGGCTAAGAGGAGAGATGTTTAACTATCTACCCAGAGGGTACAGGCAGGCTAAGAGGAGAGATGTTTAACTATCTACCCAGAGGGTCAGGCTAAGAGGAGAAATTCTACAGCTGCACCATCGAGAGCAGGCTTAAGAGGAGAGATGGTTTAACTATCTACCCAGATGGGTACAGCTTGAGAGGAGAGATGTTTAACTATCTACCCAGAGGGTACAGGCTAAGCTAAGAGAGAGATGTTTAACTATCTACCCAGAGGGTACAGGCTAAGAGGCCCTCAAAAGTCAGAGGTACAGTTTAACTATCTACCCAGAGGGTACAGGCAGGCTAGAGAGGAGAGATGTTTAACTATCTACCCCCAGAGGTAAGAGGCAGGCTAATCAGGAGAGAGATTGTTTTAACTATCTACCCAGAGGGTACAGGCAGGCTAAGAGGAGAGATGTTTAACTATCTACCCAGAGGGTAGGCAGGCTAAGAGGAGAGATGTTTTACTATGCAACTACCCCCAGAGGGTACAGCCTAAGAGGAGAGATGTTTAACTATCTACCCCCTACAGTCAGGGTACAGGTTTAACTATCTACCCAGAACAGGAGGCTGATGTTTTATGTTTACTATCTACCCAGAGGGTACAGGCAGGCTAAGAGGAGAGATGTTTAACTATCTACCCAGAGGGTACAGTAATATCTGCAGAGGAGAGATGTTTAACTATCTACCCAGAGGGTAGGCAGGCTGAGAGGAGAGATGTTTAACTATCTACCCAGAGGGTACAGGCAGGCTAAGAGGAGAGATGTTTAACTATCTACCCAGAGGGTACAGGCAGGCTAAGAGGAGAGATGTTTAACTATCTACCCAGAGGGTACAGGCTAAGAGGAGAGATGTTTAACTATCTACCCAGAGGGTACAGGCAGGCTAAGAGGAGAGATGTTTAACTATCTACCCAGAGGGTACAGGCAGGCTAAGAGGAGAGATGTTTAACTATCTACCCAGAGGGTACAGGCTAAGAGGAGAGATGTTTAACTATCTACCCAGAGGGTGTAGGCTAAGAGGAGAGATGTTTAATTATCTACCCAGAGGGTACAGGCAAAGAAGAGAGATGTTTAACTATCTACCCAGAGGGTACAGGCAGGCTGAGAGGAGAGATGTTTAACTATCTACCCAGAGGGTACAGGCAGGCTAAGAGGAGAGATGTTTAACTATCTACCCAGAGGGTACAGGCAGGCTGAGAGGAGAGATGTTTAACTATCTACCCAGAGGGTACAGGCAGGCTAGAGGAGAGATGTTTAACTATCTACCCAGAGGGTACAGGCAGGCTGAGAGAGAGATGTTTAACTATCTACCCAGAGGGTACAGGCAGGCTAAGAGGAGAGATGTTTAACTATCTACCCAGAGGGTACAGGCAGGCTAAGAGGAGAGATGTTTAACTATCCACCCAGAGGGTACAGGAAGGCTGAGAGGAGAGATGTTTAACTATCCACCCAGAGGGTACAGGCAGGCTGAGAGGAGAGATGTTTAACTATCCACCCAGAGGGTACAGGAGGGCTAAGAGGAGAGATGTTTAACTATCTACCCAGAGGGTACAGGCTAAGAGGAGAGATGTTTAACTATCTACCCAGAGGGTACAGGCAGGCTAAGAGGAGAGAGATGTTTAACTATCTACCCAGAGGGTACAGGCAGGCTAAGAGGAGAGATGTTTAACTATCTACCCAGAGGGTACAGGCTAAGAGGAGAGATGTTTAACTATCTACCCAGAGGGTACAGGCAGGCTAAGAGGAGAGATGTTTAACTATCTACCCAGAGGGTACAGGCTAAGAGGAGAGATGTTTAACTATCTACCCAGAGGGTACAGGCTAAGAGGAGAGATGTTTAACTATCTACCCAGAGGGTACAGGCAGGCTAAGAGGAGAGATGTTTAACTATCTACCCAGAGGGTACAGGCAGGCTAAGAGGAGAGATGTTTAACTATCTACCCAGAGGGTACAGGCAGGCTAAGAGGAGAGATGTTTAACTATCTACCCAGAGGGTACAGGCTAAGAGGAGAGATGTTTAACTATCTACCCAGAGGGTACAGGCAGGCTAAGAGGAGAGATGTTTAACTATCTACCCAGAGGGTACAGACAGGCTAAGAGGAGAGATGTTTAACTATCTACCCAGAGGGTACAGCAGCTAAGAGGAGAGATGTTTTAACTATCTACCCAGAGGGTACAGGCAGGCTAAGAGGAGAGATGTTTAACTATCTACCCAGAGGGTACAGGCAGGCTAAGAGGAGAGATGTTTAACTATCTACCAGAGGGTACAGGCAGGCTAAGAGGAGAGATGTTTATATATCTACCCAGAGGGTACAGGCTAAGAGGAGAGATGTTTAACTATCTACCCAGAGGGTACAGGCTAAGAGGAGAGATGTTTAACTATCTACCCAGAGGGTACAGGCAGGCTAAGAGGAGAGATGTTTAACTATCTCCACCCAGAGGGTACAGGCAGGCTAAGAGGAGAGATGTTTAACTATCTACCCAGAGGGGTACAGGCTAAGAGGAGAGAGATGTTTAACTATCTACCCAGAGGGTACAGGGCTAAGAGGAGAGATGTTTAACTATCTACCCAGAGGGTGTAGGCTAAGAGGAGAGATGTTTAACTATCTACCCAGAGGGTACAGGCTAAGAGGAGAGATGTTTAACTATCTACCCAGAGGGTACAGGCAGGCTGAGAGGAGAGATGTTTAACTATCCACCCAGAGGGTACAGGCAGGCTGAGAGGAGAGATGTTTACTATCCACCCAGAGGGTACAGGCAGGCTGAGAGGAGAGATGTTTAACTATCTACCCAGAGGGTACAGGCAGGCTAAGAGGAGAGATGTTTAACTATCCACCCAGAGGGTACAGGCAGGCTGAGAGGAGAGATGTTTAACTATCTACCCAGAGGGTACAGGCAGGCTAAGAGGAGAGATGTTTAACTATCTACCCAGAGGGTACAGGCTAAGAGGAGAGATGTTTAACTATCTACCCAGAGGGTACAGGCTAAGAGGAGAGATGTTTAACTATCTACCCAGAGGGTACAGGCAGGCTAAGAGGAGAGATGTTTAACTATCTACCCAGAGGGTACAGGCAGGCTAAGAGGAGAGATGTTTAACTATCTACCCAGAGGGTACAGGCTAAGAGGAGAGATGTTTAACTATCTACCCAGAGGGTACAGGCAGGCTAAGAGGAGAGATGTTTAACTATCTACCAGAGGGTACAGGCTAAGAGGAGAGATGTTTAACTATCTACCAGAGGGTACAGGCTAAGAGGAGAGATGTTTAACTATCTACCCAGAGGGTACAGGCAGGCTAAGAGGAGAGATGTTTAACTATCTACCCAGAGGGTACAGGCAGGCTAAGAGGAGAGATGTTTAACTATCTACCCAGAGGGTACAGGCTAAGAGGAGAGATGTTTAACTATCTACCCAGAGGGTACAGGCTAAGAGGAGAGATGTTTTAACTATCTACCCAGAGGGTACAGGCAGGCTAGAGAGGAGAGATGTTTAACTATCTACCCAGAGGGTACAGGCAGGCTAAGAGGAGAGATGTTTAACTATCTACCCAGAGGGTACAGGCTAAGAGGAGAGATGTTTAACTATCCACCCAGAGGGTACAGGCAGGCTAAGAGGAGAGATGTTTAACTATCTACCCAGAGGGTACAGGCAGGCTAAGAGGAGAGATGTTTAACTATCTACCCAGAGGGTACAGGGCAGGCTAAGAGGAGAGATGTTTTAACTATCTACCCAGAGGGTACAGGCTAAGAGGAGAGATGTTTAACTATCTACCCAGAGGGTACAGGCTAAGAGGAGAGATGTTTAACTATCTACCAGAGGGTACAGGCAGGCTAAGAGGAGAGATGTTTAACTATCTACCCAGAGGGTACAGGCTAAGAGGAGAGATGTTTAACTATCTACCCAGAGGGTACAGGCTAAGAGGAGAGATGTTTAACTATCTACCCAGAGGGTACAGTCAGGCTAAGAGGAAAGATGTTTAACTCTCCACCCAGAGGGTACAGGCAGACTAAGAGGAGAGATGTTTAACTATCTACCCAGAGGTTACAGGCAGGCTAAGATAAGAGATGTTTAACTATCTACCCAGAGGGTACAGGCAGGCAAAGAGTAGAGATGTTTAACTATCTACCCAGAGGGTACAGGCAGGCTAAGAGGAGAGATGTTTAACTATCTACCCAGAGGGTACAGGCAGGCTAAGAGGAGAGATGTTTAACTATCTACCCAGAGGGTACAGGCTAAGAGGAGATATGTTTAAATATCTACCCAGAGGGTACAGGCTAAGCTAAGAGGAGATGTTTTAACTATCTACCCATAGGGTACAGGCTAAGAGGAGAGATGTTTAACTATCTACCCAGAGGGTACAGGCAGGATAAGAGGAGAGATGTTTAACTATCTACCCAGAGGGTACAGGCAGGCTAAGAGGAGAGATGTTTACCTATCTACCCAGAGGGTACAGGCTAAAATGAGATATGTTTAACTATCTACCCAGAGGGTACAGGAAGGCTATGAGGATAGATGTTTAAATATCTACCCAGAGGGTACAGGCAGGCTAAGAGGAGAGATGTTTAACTATCTACCCAGAGGGTACAGGATAAGAGGAGAGATGTTTAACTATCTACCCAGAGGGTACAGGCTAAGAGGAGAGATGTTTAACTATCCACCCAGAGGGTACAGGCTAAGAGGAGAGATGTTTAACTATCTACCCAGAGGGTACAGGCAGGCTAAGAGGAGAGATGTTTTAACTATCCACCCAGAGGGTACAGGCAGGCTAAGAGGAGAGATGTTTAACTATCTACCCAGAGGGTACAGGCAGGCTAAGAGGAGAGATGTTTAACTATCTACCCAGAGGGTACAGGCAGGCTAAGAGGAGAGATGTTTAACTATCTACCCAGAGGGTACAGGCAGGCTAAGAGGAGAGATGTTTAACTATCTACCCAGAGGGTACAGGATAAGAGGAGAGATGTTTAACTATCTACCCAGAGGGTACAGGCAGGCTGAGAGGAGAGATGTTTAACTATCTACCCAGAGGGTACAGGCAGGCTAAGAGGAGAGATGTTTAACTATCTACCCAGAGGGTACAGGCTAAGAGGAGAGATGTTTAACTATCTACCCAGAGGGTACAGGCTAAGAGGAGAGATGTTTAACTATCTACCCAGAGGGTACAGGCAGGCTAAGAGGAGAGATGTTTAACTATCTACCCAGAGGGTACAGGCAGGCTAAGAGGAGAGATGTTTAACTATCTACCCAGAGGGTACAGGCAGGCTAAGAGGAGAGATGTTTAACTATCTACCCAGAGGGTACAGGCAGGCTAAGAGGAGAGATGTTTAACTATCTACCCAGAGGGTACAGGCTAAGAGGAGAGATGTTTAACTATCTACCCAGAGGGTACAGGCAGGCTAAGAGGAGAGATGTTTAACTATCTACCCAGAGGGTAGGGTACAGGCTAGAAGGAGAGATGTTTAACTATCTACCCAGAGGGTACAGGTAGGCTAAGAGGAGAGATGTTTAAACTATCTACCCAGAGGGTACAGGCAGGCTAAGAGGAGAGATGTTTAACTATCTACCCAGAGGGTACAGGCTAAGAGGAGAGATGTTTAACTATCTACCCAGAGGGTACAGGCTAAGAGGAGAGATGTTTAACTATCTACCAGAGGGTACAGGCAGGCTAAGAGGAGAGATGTTTAACTATCTACCCAGAGGGTACAGGCTAAGAGGAGAGATGTTTAACTATCTACCCAGAGGGTACAGGCTAAGAGGAGAGATGTTTAACTATCTACCCAGAGGGTACAACAGGCTAAGAGGAGAGATGTTTAACTATCCACCCAGAGGGTACAGGCAGGCTAAGAGGAGAGATGTTTAACTATCTACCCAGAGGGTACAGGCAGGCTAAGAGTAGAGATGTTTTAACTATCTACCCAGAGGGTACAGGCAGGCTAAGAGGAGAGATGTTTTAACTATCTACCCAGAGGGTACAGGCTAAGAGGAGAGATGTTTAACTATCTACCCAAAGCATACAGGCTAAGAGGAGAAATGTTTAACTATCTACCCAGAGGGTACAGGCAGGCTAAGAGGAGAGATGTTTAACTATCTACCCAGAGGGTACAGGCAGGCTAAGAGGAGAGATGTTTAACTATCTACCCAGAGGGTACAGGCTAAGAGGAGAGATGTTTAACTATCTACCCAGAGGGTACAGTCAGGCTAAGAGGAGAGATGTTTAACTATCCACCCAGAGGGTACAGGCAGACTAAGAGGAGAGATGTTTAACTATCTACCCAGAGGGTACAGGCAGGCTAAGAGGAGAGATGTTTAACTATCTACCCAGAGGGTACAGAAAGGCTAAGAGGAGAGATGTTTAACTATCTACCCAGAGGGTACAGGCAGGCTAAGAGGAGAGATGTTTAACTATCTACCCAGAGGGTACAGGCAGGCTAAGAGGAGAGATGTTTAACTATCTACCCAGAGGGTACAGGCTAAGAGGAGAGATGTTTAACTATATACCCAGAGGGTACAGGCTAAGAGGAGAGATGTTTAACTATCTACCCAGAGGGTACAGGCTAAGAGGAGAGATGTTTAACTATCTACCCAGAGGGTACAGGCAGGCTAAGAGGAGAGATGTTTAACTATCTACCCAGAGGGTACAGGCAGGCTAAGAGGAGAGATGTTTAACTATCTACCCAGAGGGTACAGGCTAAAATGAGATATGTTTAACTATCTACCCAGAGGGTACAGGAAGGCTAGAGGATAGATGTTTAAATATCTACCCAGAGGGTACAGGCAGGCTAAGAGGAGAGATGTTTAACTATCTACCCAGAGGGTACAGGCAGGCTAAGAGGAGAGATGTTTAACTATCTACCCAGAGGGTACAGGCTAAGAGGAGAGATGTTTAACTATCCACCCAGAGGGTACAGGCTAAGAGGAGAGATGTTTAACTATCTACCCAGAGGGTACAGGCAGGCTAAGAGGAAAGATGTTTAACTGTCCACCCAGAGGGTACAGGCTAAGAGGAGATATGTTTAACTATCTACCCAGAGGTTACAGGCAGGCTAAGATGAGAGATGTTTAACTATCTACCCAGAGGGTACAGGCAGGCTAAAGAGTAGAGATGTTTAACTATCTACCCAGAGGGTACAGGCAGGCTAAGAGGAGAGATGTTTAACTATCTACCCAGAGGGTACAGCAGGCTAAGAGGAGAGATGTTTAACTATCTACCCAGAGGGTACAGGCAGGCTAAGAGGAGAGATGTTTAACTATCTACCCAGAGGGTACAGGCTAAGAGGAGAGATGTTTAACTATCTACCCAGAGGGTACAGGCTAAGAGGAGAGATGTTTAACTATCTACCCAGAGGGTACAGGCTAAGAGGAGAGATGTTTAACTATCTACCCAGAGGGTACAGAGGCTAAGAGGAGAGATGTTTAAACTATCTACCCAGAGGGTACAGGCTAAGAGGCTGAGAAAGATGTTTTAACTATCCACCCAGAGGGTACAGGCAGGCTAAGAGGAGAGATGTTTAACTATCTACCCAGAGGCTAAGAGGAGAGATGTTTAACTATCTACCCAGAGGGTACAGGCTAAGAGGAAAGATGTTTAACTATCCACCCAGAGGGTACAGGCAGGCTAAGATAATATATGTTTAACTATCTACCCAGAGGGTACAGGCAGGCTAAGAGTAGAGATGTTTAACTATCTACCCAGAGGGTACAGGCTAAGAGGAGAGATGTTTAACTATCTACCCAGAGTGTACAGGATAAGAGGAGAGATGTTTAACTATCTACCCAGAGGGTACAGGCTAAGAGGAGAGATGTTTAACTATCCACCCAGAGGGTACAGGCAGGCTAAGAGGAGAGATGTTTAACTATCTACCCTGAGGGTACAGGATAAGAGGAGAGATGTTTAACTATCTACCCAGAGGGTACAGGCTAAGAGGAGAGATGTTTAACTATCTACCCAGAGGGTACAGGCTAAGAGGAGAGATGTTTAACTATCTACCCAGAGGGTACAGGCTAAGAGGAGAGATGTTTAACTATCCACCCAGAGGGTACAGGCTAAGAGGAGAGATTTTTAACTATCTACCCAGAGGGTACAGGCAGGCTAAGAGGAGAGATGTTTAACTATCCACCCAGAGGGTACAGGCAGGCTAAGAGGAGAGATGTTTAACTATCTACCCAGAGGGTACAGGCAGGCTAAGAGGAGAGATGTTTAACTATCTACCCAGAGGGTACAGGCAGGCTAAGAGTAGAGATGTTTAACTATCTACCCAGAGGGTACAGGCAGGCTAAGAGGAGAGATGTTTAACTATCTACCCAGAGGGTACAGGCAGGCTAAGAGGAGAGATGTTTAACTATCTACCCAGCGGCTAAGAGGAGAGATGTTTAACTATCTACCCAGAGGGTACAGGCAGGCTAAGAGGATAGATGTTTAACTATCTACCCAGAGGGTACAGGCAGGCTAAGAGGAGAGATGTTTAACTATCTACCCAGAGGGTACAGGCTCAGAGGAGAGATGTTTAACTATCTACCCAGAGGGTACAGGCAGGATAAGAGGATATATATGTTTAACTATCTACCAAGAGGGTAAAGGCAGGCTAAGAGTAGAGATGTTTAACTATCTACCAAGAGGGTACAGACTAAGAGGAGATATGTTTAAATATCTACCCAGAGGGTACAGGCTAAGAGGAGAGATGTTTTAACTATCTACCCAGAGGGTACAGGCAGGCTAAGAGGAGAGATGTTTAACTATCTACCCTGAGGGTACAGGATAAGAGGAGAGATGTTTAACTATATCTACCTGAGGGTACAGGATAAGAGGAGAGATGTTTAACTATCTACCCAGAGGGTACAGGGGTACAGGCTAAGAGGAGAGATGTTTAACTATCTACCCAGAGGGTACAGACAGGCTAAGAGGAGAGATGTTTAACTATCTACCCAGAGGGTACAGGCTAAGAGGAGAGATGTTTAACTATCTACCCAGAGGGTACAGGCTAAGAGGGAGAGATGTTTAACTATCTACCCAGAGGGTACAGGCAGGCTAAGAGGAGAGATGTTTAACTATCCACCCAGAGGGTACAGGCAGGCTAAGAGGAGAGATGTTTAACTATCTACCCAGAGGTTACAGGTAGGCTAAGATGAGAGATGTTTAACTATCTACCCAGAGGGTACAGGCAGGTAAAGAGTAGAGATGTTTAACTATCTACCCAGAGGGTACAGGCAGGCTGAGAGGAGAGATGTTTAACTATCTACCCAGAGGGTACAGGCAGGCTAAGAGGAGAGATGTTTAACTATCTACCCAGAGGGTACAGGCTAAGAGGAGAGATGTTTAACTATCTACCCAGAGGGTACAGGCAGGCTAGAGAGAGAGATGTTTAACTATCTACCCAGAGGGTACAGGCAGGCTAAGAGTAGAGATGTTTAACTATCTACCAAGAGGGTACAGGCTCAGAGGAAAGATGTTTAACTATCTACCCAGAGGGCACAGGCAGGATAAGATAATATATGTTTAACTATCTACCAAGAGGGTAAAGGCAGGCTAAGAGGAGAGATGTTTAACTATCTACCAAGAGGGTACAGACTAAGAGGTGATATGTTTAAATATCTACTCAGAGGGGACAGGCTAAGAGGAGAGATGTTTAACTATCTACCCAGAGGGTACAGGCAGGCTAAGAGGAGAGATGTTTAACTATCTACCCTGAGGGTACAGGATAAGAGGAGAGATGTTTAACTATCTACCCAGAGGGTACAGGCAGGCTGAGAGGATAGATGTTTAACTATCTACCCAGAGGGTTCAGGCAGGCTAAGAGGAGAGATGTTTAACTATCTACCCAGAGGGTACAGGCTTAGAGGAGAGATGTTTAACTATCTACCCAGAGGGTACAGGCTAAGAGGAGAGATGTTTAACTATCTACCCAGAGGGTACAGGCAGGCTAAGAGGAGAGATGTTTAACTATCTACCCAGAGGGTACAGGCTAAGAGGAGAGATGTTTAACTATCCACCCAGAGGGTACAGGCTAAGAGGAGAGATGTTTAACTATCTACCCAGAGGGTACATGCAGGCAAAGAGTAGAGATGTTTAACTATCTACCCAGAGGGTACAGGCAGTCTAACAGGAGAGATGTTTAACTATCTACCCAGAGGGTACAGGCAGGCTAAGATAATATATGTTTAACTATGTACCCAGAGGGTACAGGCAGGCTAAGAGGAGAGATGTTTAACTATCCACCCAGAGGGTACAGGCTGAGAGGATATATGTTTAACTATCTACCCAGAGGGTACAGCCAGGCTAAGAGGAAATATGTTTAACTATCTACCCAGAGGGTACAGGCAGGCTAAGAGGAGAGATGTTTAACTATCTACCCAGAGGGTACAGGCTAAGAGGAGAGATGTTTAACTATCTACCCAGAGGGTACAGGCAGGCTAAGAGGAGAGATGTTTAACTATCTACCCAGAGGGTACAGGCTAAGAGGAGAGATGTTTAACTATCCACCCAGAGGGTACAGGCATGTTAAGAGGATAGATGTTTAACTATGTACCCAGAGGGTACAGGCAGGCTAAGAGTAGAGATGTTTAACTATCTACCAAGAGGGTACAGGCAGGCTAAGAGGAGAGATGTTTAACTATCTACCCAGAGGGTACAGGCAGGCTAAGAGGAGATATGTTTAACTATCTACCCAGAGGGTACAGGCAGGCTAAGAGGAGAGATGTTTAACTATCTACCCAGAGGGTACAGGCCTAAGAGGAGAGATGTTTAACTATCTACCCAGAGGGTACAGGCAGGCTAAGAGGAGAGATGTTTAACTATCTACCCAGAGGGTACAGGCAGGCTGAGAGGAGAGATGTTTAACTATCTACCCAGAGGGTACAGGCTAAGAGAGGAGAGATGTTTAACTATCTACCCAGAGGGTACAGGCAGGCTAAGATTAGAGATGTTTAACTATCTACCCAGAGGGTACAGGCAGGCTGAGAGGAGAGATGTTTAACTATCTACCCAGAGGGTACAGGCTAAGAGGAGAGATGTTTAACTATCTACCCAGAGGGTACATGCTAAGAGGAGAGATGTTTAACTCTCTACCCAGAGGGTACGGGCTAAGAGGAAAGATGTTTAACTATCCACCCAGAGGGTACAGGCAGGCTAAGAGATAAGATGTTGAACTATCCACCCAGAGGGTACAGGCAGGATAAGAGAATAGATGTTTAACTATATCTACACAGAGGGTACTGGAAGGCTAAGAGAATAGATGTTTAACTATCTACCCAGAGGGTACAGGCAGGCTAAGAGGAGAGATGTTTAACTATCTACCCAGAGGGTACAGGCAGGCTAAGAGGAGAGATGTTTAAATATCTACCCAGAGGGTACAGGCTAAGAGGATAAATGTTTAACTATCTACCCAGAGGGTACAGGCTAAGAGGAGAGATGTTTAACTATCTACCCAGAGGGTACAGTCTAAGAGGAGAGATGTTTAACTATCTACCCAGAGGCTAAGAGGAGAGATGTTTAACTATCTACCCAGAGGGTACAGGCTAAGGGGAATGATGTTTAACTATCCACCCAGAGGGTACAGGCAGGCTAAGATAATATATGTTTAACTATGTACCCAGAGGGTACAGGCAGGCTAAGAGTAGAGATGTTTAACTATCTACCCAGAGGGTACAGGCTAAGAGGAGAGATGTTTAACTATCTACCCAGAGGGTACAGGCAGGCTAAGAGGATAGATGTTTAACTATCTACCCAGAGGGTACAGGCTAAGAGGAGAGATGTTTAACTATCTACCCAGAGGGTACAGCCAGGCTAAGTGGAAATATGTTTAACTGTCCACCCAGAGGGTACAGGCAGGCTAAGAGGAGAGATGTTTAACTATCTACCCCTGAGGGGTACAGGATAAGCTGAGAGATGATGTTTAACTATCTACCCAGAGGGTACAGGCTAAGAGGAGAGATGTTTAACTATCTACCCAGAGGGTACAGGCAGGCTAAGAGGAGAGATGTTTAACTATCTACCCAGAGGGTACAGGCAGGCTAAGAGGAGAGATGTTTAACTATCTACCCAGAGGGTACAGGCTAAGAGGAGAGATGTTTAACTATCTAACCAGAGGGTACAGGCAGGCTAAGAGGAGAGATGTTTAACTATCCACCCAGAGGGTACAGGCAGGCTAAGAGGAGAGATGTTTAACTATCTACCCAGAGGGTACAGGCAGGCTAAGAGGAGAGATGTTTAACTATCCTACCCAGAGGGTACAGGCAGGCTAAGAGGAGAGATGTTTAACTATCTACCCAGAGGGTACAGGCAGGCTAAGAGGAGAGATGTTTAACTATCTACCCAGAGGGTACAGGCAGGCTAAGAGGAGAGATGTTTAACTGTCCACCCAGAGGTTACAGGCAGGCTAAGAGGAGAGATGTTTAACTATCCACCCAGAGGGTACAGGCAGGCAAAGAGTAGAGATGTTTAACTATCTACCCAGGGGGTACAGGCAGGCTAACAGGAGAGATGTTTAACTATCTACCCAGAGGGTACAGGCAGGCTAAGAGGAGAGATGTTTAACTATCTACCCAGAGGGTACAGGCTAAGAGGAGATATGTTTAAATATCTACCCAGACGGTACAGGCTAAGAGGATAAATGTTTAACTATCTACCCATAGGGTACAGGCTAAGCGGAGAGATGTTTAACTATCTACTCAGAGGGTACAGTCTAAGAGGAGAGATGTTTAACTATCTACCCAGAGGGTACAGGCTAAGAGGAGAGATGTTTAACTATCTACCCAGCGGCTAATAGGAGAGATGTTTAACTATCTACCCAGAGGGTACAGGCTCAGAGGAAAGATGTTTAACTATCCACCCAGAGGGTACAGGCAGGCTAAGATAATATATGTTTAACTATGTACCCAGAGGTACAGGCAGGCTAAGAGTAGAGATGTTTAACTATCCACCCAGAGGGTACAGGCAGGCTAAGAGGAAATATGTTTAACTGTCCACCCAGAGGGTACAGGCAGGCTAAGAGGAGAGATGTTTAACTATCTACCCAGAGGGTACAGGCAGGCTGAGAGGATAGATGTTTAACTATCTACCCAGAGGGTACAGGCAGGCTAAGAGGAGAGATGTTTAACTATCTACCCAGAGGGTACAGGCAGGCTAAGAGGAGAGATGTTTAACTATCTACCCAAAGGGTACAGACTAAGAGGAGAGATGTTTAACTATCTACCCAGAGGGTACAGGCAGGCTAAGAGGAGAGATGTTTAACTATCTACCCAAAGGGTACAGACTAAGAGGATAGATGTTTAACTGTCCACCCAGAGGGTACAGGCAGGCTAAGAGGAGAGAAGATGTTAACTATCTACCCAGAGGGTACAGGCAGGCTGAGAGGAAAGATGTTTAACTATCTACCCAGAGGGTACAGCCAGGCTAAGAGGAAATATGTTTAACTGTCCACCCAGAGGGTACAGGCAGGCTAAAAGGAGAGATGTTTAACTATCTACCCAGAGGGTACAGGCAGGCTGAGAGGATAGATGTTTAACTATTTACCCAGAGGGTACAGGCAGGCTAAGAGGAGAGATGTTTAACTATCTACCCAAAGGGTACAGACTAAGAGGAGAGATGTTTAACTATCCACCCAGAGGGTACAGGCATGTTAAGAGGATAGATGTTTAACTATGTACCCAGAGGGTACAGGCAGGCTAAGAGGAGAGATGTTTAACTATCTACCCAAAGGGTACAGACTAAGAGGAGAGATGTTTAACTATCCACCCAGAGGGTACAGGCAGGCTAAGAGGAAATATGTTTAACTGTCCACCCAGAGGGTACAGGCAGGCTAAGAGGAGAGATGTTTAACTATCTACCCAGAGGGTACAGGCAGGCTGAGAGGATAGATGTTTAACTATCTACCCAGAGGGTACAGGCAGGCTAAGAGGAGAGATGTTTAACTATCTACCCAGAGGGTACAGGCAGGCTAAGAGGAGAGATGTTTAACTATCTACCCAAAGGGTACAGACTAAGAGGAGAGATGTTTAACTATCTACCCAGAGGGTACAGGCAGGCTAAGAGGAGAGATGTTTAACTATCTACCCAAAGGGTACAGACTAAGAGGATAGATGTTTAACTGTCCACCCAGAGGGTACAGGCAGGCTAAGAGGAGAGATGTTTAACTATCTACCCAGAGGGTACAGGCAGGCTGAGAGGAAAGATGTTTAACTATCTACCCAGAGGGTACAGCCAGGCTAAGAGGAAATATGTTTAACTGTCCACCCAGAGGGTACAGGCAGGCTAAAAGGAGAGATGTTTAACTATCTACCCAGAGGGTACAGGCAGGCTGAGAGGATAGATGTTTAACTATCTACCCAGAGGGTACAGGCAGGCTAAGAGGAGAGATGTTTAACTATCTACCCAAAGGGTACAGACTAAGAGGAGAGATGTTTAACTATCCACCCAGAGGGTACAGGCATGTTAAGAGGATAGATGTTTAACTATGTACCCAGAGGGTACAGGCAGGCTAAGAGGAGAGATGTTTAACTATCTACCCAAAGGGTACAGACTAAGAGGAGAGATGTTTAACTATCTACCCAGAGGGTACAGGCTCAGAGGAAATATGTTTAACTCTCTACCCAGAGGGTACAGGCAGTCTAAGAGGATAAATGTTTAACTATCTACCCAGAGGGTACAGCCTAAGAGGAGAGATGTTTAACTATCTACCCAGAGGGTACAGGCAGGCTAAGAGGAGAGATGTTTAACTATCTACCCAGAGGGTACAGGCAGGCTGAGAGGAAATATGTTTAACTGTCCACCCAGAGGGTACAGGCAGGCTAAGAGTAGAGATGTTTAACTATCTACCAAGAGGGTACAGGCAGGCTAAGAAGATAGATGTTTAACTATCTACCCAGAGGGTACAGGCTCAGAGGAAATATGTTTAACTCTCTACCCAGAGGGTACAGGCAGTCTAAGAGGATAAATGTTTAACTATCTACCCAGAGGGTACAGCCTAAGAGGAGAGATGTTTAACTATCTACCCAGAGGGTACAGGCAGGCTAAGAGGAGAGATGTTTAACTATCTACCCAGAGGGTACAGGCAGGCTGAGAGGAGAGATGTTTAACTATCTACCCAGAGGGTACAGGCTAAGAGGAAAGATGTTTAACTATCTACCCAGAGGGTACAGGCAGGCTAAGATTAGAGATGTTTAACTATCTACCAAGAGGGTACAGGCAGGCTGAGAGGAGAGGTGTTTAACTATCTACCCAGAGGGTACAGGCTAAGAAGAGAGATGTTTAACTATCTACCCAGAGGGTACATGCTAAGAGGAGAGATGTTTAACTATCCACCCAGAGGGTTCAGGCAGGCTGAGAGGAGAGATGTTTAACTATCTACCCAGAGGGTACAGGCAGGCTAAGAGGAGAGATGTTTAACTCTCTACCCAGAGGGTACGGGCTAAGAGGAAAGATGTTTAACTATCCACCCAGAGGGTACAGGCAGGCTAAGAGATAAGATGTTGAACTATCCACCCAGAGGGTACAGGCAGGATAAGAGAATAGATGTTTAACTATCTACACAGAGGGTACTGGAAGGCTAAGAGAATAGATGTTTAACTATCTACCCAGAGGGTACAGGCTAAGAGGAGAGATGTTTAACTATCTAACCAGAGTTTACAGGAAGGCTAAGATGAGAGATGTTTAACTATCCACCCAGAGGGTACAGGCAGGCTAAGAGGAGAGATGTTTAACTATCTACCCAGAGGGTACAGGCAGGCTGAGAGGAGAGATGTTTAACTATCTACCCAGAGGGTACAGGCTAAGAAGAGAGATGTTTAACTATCTACCCAGAGGGTACAGACAGGCTAAGAGGAGAGATGTTTAACTATCCACCCAGAGGGTACAGGAAGTCTAAGAGGAGAGATGTTTAACTATCTACCCAGAGGGTACAGGCTAAGAGGAGAGATGTTTAACTATCTACCCAGAGGGTACAGGCAGGCTAAGAGGAGAGATGTTTAACTATCTACACAGAGGGTAGAGGCTAAGAGGAGAGATGTTTAACTATCTACCCAGAGGGTACAGGCTAAGAGGAGAGATGTTTAACTATCCACCCAGAGGGTACAGGCTAAGAGGAGAGATGTTTAACTATCTACCCAGAGGGTACAGGCTAAGAGGAGAGATGTTTAACTATCTACCCAGAGGGTACAAGCAGGCTGAAGAGAGCATTGATGATGGTGATGACCCACTAAAGTCCTGACTCGATGACGGTGTGGTATGGGGAACAGCGTGTTCCCAGTGCTGCTTTAGCCCCCCCGCGAGCCGCCCATATCATCAAAGAAACAACCAGGCCCGTATCATCAGAGAACCAACCAGGTCCGTATCATCAGAGAACCATACAGGCCCATATCATCAGAGTACCATCCAGGCCCGTATCATCAGAGAACCAACCAGGTCCGTATCATCAGAGAACCATACAGGCCCGTATCATCAGAGTACCATCCAGGCCCGTATCATCAGAATACCATCCAGGTCCGTATCATCAGAATACCATCCAGGCCCGTATCATCAGAGAACCAACCAGGTCCGTATCATCAGAGGAACAACAAATGGGTAAGAAGTGACAACAGAGAACGTGCTGGCTGGCTTGTTAAACAGGGCCATGGGGTCTAGGGGGTTATGGGGTCTGGGTGGGAGGGAATGGGATGGGGGGGCACGGGGGTGGTTGTGTCCCTCCACAGTTCACTGGTGCATGGGTATGCTGCTCTGCTCGCTCCCCAAAGCTGGTCTGACTTGGGGTTCATCTGGAGGTGAGGCGTTCTGCTCAGTGGAACCCTGGACCAAGCCCTGGCTGATCAGTGCTGGGACACAGAGCAGAGTTGTGGTGTACCCCAGGGGAACGGTCAGAGTCAACGGTCAGAGCCAACACTTTAATCGTACCTTGCATGACCTCTGGCACACCTTACCCTCACATCTTCTTTTGTCATTCATTACAAATACATACTCCTCTCCTCTCCTAACCCCAAAACACCTACACCTCTCCTCTCCTGACCCCAAAACACCTACACCTCTCCTCTCCTAACCCCAAAACACCTACACCTCTCCTCTCCTAACCCCAAAACACCTACACCTCTCCTCTCCTAACCCCAAAACACCTACACCTCTCCTCTCCTGACCCCAAAACACCTACACCTCTCCTCTCCTAAACCTAAAACACCTACACCTCTCCTCTCCTGACCCCAAAACACCTACACCTCTCCTCTCCTGACCCCAAAACACCTACTCCTCTCCTCTCCTAACCCCAAAACAGCTACACCTCTCCAGACCCCAAAGAGTGTTGTGAAATATAATGTCATGTAATATTTTAAATTGTATATAACTGCCTTAATGTTGCAGGATCCCAGGAAGAGTAGCTACTGCCTTGGCAGCAGCCAATGGGGATCCTTGATAAATACAAATACAAATACAAAACACCTACTCCTCTCCTCTCCTAACCCCAAAAACACCATCAGATTTTCATGTTCAGTGTTGAAAAACACATTCTAGTGAAATGGAATGGGACATTGTGGAGGCAGTCCATGTCCTGCCTTCCTGTGGCTCAGCTGGTAGAGCATGGTACTTGCAATGCCAGGGTTGTGGGTTCGATTCCCACGGTATAGAACTGTATGCATTCACTAACTGTAAGTCACTTTGGATAAGAGCATCCCCTAAATTAGCGTCTAGCAGGCTAAGGAACTGGATAACCCTCTGTTATAAAATCCCAAATGACACCCTATTCCCTATATAGGGTCCATGGTCAAAAGTAGTGCACTATATAGGGTCAAATGGTCTAAAGTAGTGCACTATATAGGGAATAGGGTGCCATTTTGGATGGACCCAGTTCCTCTGTCAGAACCTCTCCTCTGGGACACCCAGGCATTCCATGTTCACACCAACTTGTCAACCAATCATCAATCCCCTCACACCAACTTGTCAACCAATCATCAAGCCCTTCACACCAACTTGTCAACCAATCATCAAGCCCTTCACACCAACTTGTCAATCAATCATCAAGCCCTTCACACCAACTTGTCAACCAATCATCAAGCCCTTCACACCAACTTGTCAACCAATCATCAAGCCCTTTAATACTTGAATCGGTTGAGCTAGTTCAGGGCTACAACAAAATTGTGAACAAAATCATCTGGTGGTCCCCGAGGTTTTAAAAAGGCTGGTTTAGGTAGCCTTCGTGTGGCCCCAGTGGAAGACCGGAGTTTAGGACCCTGCAGCCTATCGGCTGGCTGGTAGTTTTTCCTGTGAAGACAAGGACCTCTGGTTGCCCCCGGTTCCATTTCCAGCCTGGCTTTGCCAACAGAAAGGGACACATTTTCTTGACAGTTACAACAACTTCCCGTCCTCCCCCCTCTTGACCCTGTGTTTCTATCTATATATCTATCTATCTATCTATCTATCTATCTATCTATCTATCTATCTATCTATCTATCTATCTATCTATCTATCTATCTATCTATCTATCTATCTATCTATCTATCTATCTATCTATCTATCTATCTATCTATCTATCTATCTATCTATCTATCTATCTCTCTCTCTCTCTCTCTCTCTCTCTCTCTCTCTCTCTCTCTCTCTCTCTCTCTCTCTCTCTCTCTCTCTCTCTCTCTCTCTCTCTCTCTCTCTCTCTCTCTCTCTCTCTCTCTCTCTCTCTCTCTCTCTCTCTCTCTCTCTCTCTCTCTCTCTCTCTGTCTCTCTCTCTCTCTCTCTCTGTCTCTCTGTCTCTCTCTGTCTCTCTGTCTCTGTCTCTGTCTCTGTCTCTGTCTCTGTCTCTGTCTCTGTCTCTGTCTCTGTCTCTGTCTCTGTCTCTGTCTCTGTCTCTGTTTCTCTGTCTCTCTGTCTCTCTCTCTGTCTCTCTCTGCTGTGAGATGGTAGCCTACAGGACAGGGTCTCTGTTCTCTCTTCTGGCCAGGCTGGGGAGTCCCTGAGAGTGAGAGAGAGTGTCTCTGAGTCCCTACTCCCCCGGTCCCCACAAACCCCCCTCCTCTACTCTAACCAGGGGAAAAGGTCGGTCCCAGAGACAGAGCTGTTAATTCAATCAGCAGAGTGCTATGCTCAATTAGGCATCCATAAGGGCTCAGGCTGGAGGCTGCAGGGTGCAGGCAGGGTGTGGGGGCCCTGTGGAGGGCAGAGAGCCCAGCCCCCAGAGCCTGTAATTGTGGATGACAGTGGGTAAACACTGGGGTGAATAGGGAGCGCAGGTGCGGGACACTCCAGGCCTGTTCTGTTCTGTCCTGTCCTGTCCTGTCCTGTCCTGCTCTGTTCTGTTCTGTCCTGTCCTGTCCTGCTCTGTTCTGTTCTGTTCTGTTCTGTCCTGTCCTGTCCTGTCCTGTCCTGTCCTGTCCTGCTCTGTCCTGCTCTGTTCTGTCCTGTCCTGTCCTCCTGTCCTGTCCTGCTCTGTTCTGTTCTGCTCTGTCCTGCTCTGTCCTGTCCTGCTCTGTTCTGCTCTGTTCTGCTCTGTTCTGCTCTGTTCTGCTCTGTCCTAATCTGTCCTGTCCTGCTCTGTTCTGCTCTGTCTGCTCTGTCCTGTCCTGTCCTGATCTGTTCTGCTCTGTCCTACTCTGTTCTGCTCTGTCCTGCTCTGTCCTACTCTGTTCTGCTCTGTCCTGCTCTGTCCTGCTCTGTTCTGCTCTGTTCTGCTCTGTCCTGCTCTGTCCTGCTCTGTTCTGCTCTGTTCTGCTCTGTCCTGCTCTGTCCTGCTCTGTTCTGCTCTGTCCTGCTCTGTCCTGTTCTGCTCTGTTCTGCTCTGTCCTGCTCTGTTCTGCTCTGTCCTGTCCTGCTCTGTTCTGCTCTGTCCTGTACTGCCATTTTAACTGCTCTATTTGTTGTACTGTCTCTCTATCTCTTTTAGACAACTCTATCTATATCTCTGTCTTTTTAGAAAACTATCTATATCTCTATGTCTTTTTAGAAAACTATCTATATCTCTATGTCTTTTTAGAAAACTATCTATATCTCTGTCTTTTTAGAAAACTATCTATATCTCTATGTCTTTTTAGAAAACTATCTATATCTCTGTCATTTTAGAAAACTCTATATATAAATGTATTTTTAGAACACTATCTATATCTCTATGTCTTTTTAGAAAACTATCTATATCTCTATGTCTTTTTAGAAAACTATCTATATCTCTGTCTTTTTAGAAAACTATCTATATCTCTATGTCTTTTTAGAAAACTATCTATATCTCTGTCATTTTAGAAAACTCTATATATAAATGTATTTTTAGAACACTATCTATATCGCTGTCTTTATTGAAAACTCTATCTATATCTCTGTCTTTTTAGAAAACTATATCTATATCTCTGTCTTTTTTAGAAAACTATATCTATATATCTGTCTGTTTAGAAAATCTACATCTCTATGTCTTTTTAGAAAACTATCTCTGTCTTTATAGAAAAATCTACATCTCTATGGCTTTTTAGAAAACTCTATCTAAATGTATATATATATATACATATATATATATATATATATATATATATATATATATATATATATATATATATATATATATATATATATATATATATATATATTTTAGGAAACTATATCTATACCTCTGTCTTTTTATAAATTCTATCTATATATCTGTCTTTTTAGAAAAATCCATATCCTATTTATTTTTAGAAAACTATCTATATCTCTGTCTTTTTATAAAACTATTTCTATATCTCTGTCTTTTTAGAAAACACTATCTATATCTCTATGTCTTTTTAGAAAACTCTAGCTATATCTCTGTCTTTTTAGAAAACTCAATCTACATCTCTGTCGTTTTAGAAAACTATTTATATCTCAATCTCTTTTTAGACAAATCCACATCTCTGTCTTTATAGAAAACTCTATCTATATCTTTGTCTTTTTAGAAAACCCTGTCTATATCTCCGTGTATTTTAAGGAAAGTCTATCTATATCACTATGTCTTCTTAGAAAATTCTATATCTCTATGTCTTTTTAGAAAACGTATCTATTTCTCTATGTCTTCTTAGAAAATGCTATATCTCTATGTATTTTAGAAAATGATCTGTATCTCTGTCTTTTTAGGAAACACTTTCTGTCTCTATGTCTATTTAGAAAACTCTATCTATATCTCTATATATTTTTTGAAAACTCTATCAATATACAGTGGGGAGAACAAGTATTTGATACACTGCCGATTTTGCAGGTTTTCCTACTTACAAAGCATGTAGAGGTCTGTAATTTTTATCATAGGTACACTTCAACTGTGAGAGACGGAATCTAAAACAAAAATCCAGAAAATCACAGTGTATGATTTTTAAATAATTAATTTGCATTTTATTGCATGACATAAGTATTTGATCACCTACCAACCAGTAAGAATTCCGGCTCTCACAGACCTGTTAGTTTTTCTTTAAGAAGCCCTCCTGTTCTTCACTCATTATCTGTATTAACTGCACCTGTTTGAACTCGTTACCTGTATAAAAGACACCTGTCCACACACTCAATCAAACAGACTCCAACCTATCCACAATGGCCAAGACCAGAGAGCTGTGTAAGGACATCAGGGCTTAAATTGTAGACCTGCACAAGGCTGGGATGGGCTACAGGACAATAGGCAAGCAGCTTGGTGAGAAGGCAACAACTGTTGGCGCAATTATTAGAAAATGGAAGAAGTTCAAGATGACGGTCAATCACCCTCGGTCTGGGGCTCCATGCAAGATCTCACCTCGTGGGGCATCAATGATCATGAGGAAGGTGAGGGATCAGCCCAGAACTACACGGCAGGACCTGGTCAATGACCTGAAGAGAGCTGGGACCACAGTCTCAAAGAAAACCATTAGTAACACACTACGCCGTCATGGATTAAAATCCTGCAGCGCACGCAAGGTCCCCCTGCTCAAGCCAGCGCATGTCCAGGCCCGTCTGAAGTTTGCCAATGACCATCTGGATGATCCAGAGGAGGAATGGGAGAAGGTCATGTGGTCTGATGAGACAAAAATATAGCTTTTTGGTCTAAACTCCACTCGCTGTGTTTGGAGGAAGAAGAAGGATGAGTACAACCCCAAGAACACCATCCCAACCATGAAACATGGAGGTGGAAACATACTTGTTCTCCCCACTGTATCTGTCTTTTTACAAAACTATCTATATCGCAGTCTTTAAAAAAAAAACTCTACATATATCTCTGTCTTTTTAGAAAACTCTATCTACATCTCTGTCATTTTAGAAAACTCTATCTATACCTCTATCGCTTTTTAGAGAAATCCATATCTCTGTCTTTTTAGGAAACTATATCTATATCTCTTTTTAGGAAACTCTATCTATACCACTGTCTTTTATAAAACTCTATCTGTATCTGTCTTTTTAGAAAAATCCATATCCTATTCATTTTTATAAAACTCTAGCTATATCTCTGTCTATTTAGAAAACTCCATCTATATCTCCATCTATTTTCAGAAAAGTATTTCTATATGTCTGTCTTTTTAGAAAATTCCATATATCTAATTCTTTTTAGAAAACGATCCATATCTCTGTCTTTTTAGAAAACTCTAGCTATATCTCTGTCTATTTAGAAAACTCCATCTATATCTTCATCTATTTTAAGAAAAGTCTTTCTATATGTCAGTCTTTTTAGAAAAGTCCATATATCTAATTCTTTTTAGAAAACTATCCATATCTCTGTCTTTTTAGAAAACTCTATCTATATCTTTGTCTTTTTAGAAAACACTGTCTATAACTATATCTCTTTTTAGAAAAATCTATCTATATCTCTGTCTTTAAAAAAAATCTACATCTCTGTATTTTTAGAAAAATATCTATATCTCTATATCTTTTAGAAAACTCTATCTAGATCTCTGTCTTTTTTAAAAATCTACATCAATGTCTTTTTAGAAAACTCTATCTACATCTCTGTCATTTTAGAAAACGATCTATATCTCTATCTCTTTTTAGACAAATCCATATCTCTGTCTTTTTAGAAAACTATCTATATATCTATCTTTTTAGAAGACTCTATCTATATCTCTATGCAGGGGCGGTGTGTTCATTAGGGCGATATGGGCGACGCACTGCCAAACGGGAAAAGGAAGGGATTTTTTTTCTAATCAATTATATCACGGCAACAGTAGTTATCAGTGTTCTAATCTAGACGTCTGATCTGCCCCTAAATGTCCAATCAGGCTAAAGTCGTGCTTCAAATGGCCCCGCCCCTTTTGGGGCGATTTCAGTCAGGTTGAAAATCGCCCAGGAGTCTCTCATAGACTATCATGTAAAATCTTTTTTTTTCAAATATCAGAGCTTTCAATACAATCTCTATGGGTTTCTGAGGGCTTGCACTTACGCGCTTTCGTCATACGTAACATAACCATGAACGTAACTAAGAAAAGAGCGGGTAGCAGCGTCAATCAATTCACGTACTACTATCAAGATGGCTAATGTTCAGTGCAACTCGATTGTCTCTTTGAAAGAAGTTCACATCAAAGACCATTCAAAACGAGCTACTGGAGTGTATGCTAGCGGTTATGAGGGAACATATTGTGGAGGAGGTGAAGTCGGCGAACTTCGTAGCTATCCAAGCTGACGAGACCACGGACGTTTCTACACAGACACAGCTGGTGCTTGTGCTGAGGTACATAGATAGCAACCACAAAGTGCAGGAGCGCTTTTTTGAGTTCCTTCCCATCTCGGAATCAACCTCAGTCTCAATCGCCAGTGTGCTTTTGGAGAGACTGAACGGTCTTTTTGCCGACGACGAGAAAGTCAAACTGTGGTGCACTGGCACTGTACCAGGTTCTCATGAGCTACAACCTCCAGGAGACGTTCTCTGAGACTGTGACTCTGTTGAACATCCTCATAACTACTCCCATGACAACAGCTGAAGCTGAGAGATATTTTTCAACTTTGACACGAGTTAAGACATTCCTGCGAAATTCAATGGGCAGGAACGTCTGAATGCACTGGCCATGCTTTCCATGGAGAGGGAACTAGTCCTCAGCATGCCTGATTTCAATGAGAAAGTCATTGACCGCTTTGCTGCATTGAAAGAGAGAAGAGAACAGTTTCAGTACAAGTAATGTAGCCTCTCTCTCTCTTTGTCCCTCCCTGTCTGTCTCTTTAACACACACACGCCCAAATCAGTTCACAGTTGATGTTGTTTAAAATAGTTATTTTTCATTTAAAAAAAGTAAAAAAATAAAATAAATCTGTTCATGTTCATTTTTACAAATCTATACAATTGGCCAGAATATGGTTGTTCATATTTACAAATCTATACAATTGGCCAGAATATGGTTGTTCATTTTTACAAAGCCATACAGATAGCTGTGTTTACCTTTTCTATAAATTATTTTCAAATTCTGTTTTCAGGCAAAATGTCTATCACTGTTCATTTTCACAAATCTATACAAGAGGGCAGAATATGGAAGTCTATAAAAATTTCTTATTACCAATAACTTGCATCAATGTTTTCAGTAGCCTCTATCAAAAGCTCCTGCTTGCTTGTTGTGAAGTACAGTGGGGAAAAAAAGTATTTAGTCAGCCACCAATTGTGCAAGTTCTCCCACTTAAAAAGATGAGAGAGGCCTGTAATTTTCATCATAGGTACACGTCAACTATGACAGACAAAATGAGAAAAAAAAATCCAGAAAATCACATTGTAGGATTTTTTATGAATTTATTAGCAAATTATGGTGGAAAATAAGTATTTGGTCAATAACAAAAGTTTCTCAATACTTTGTTATATACCCTTTGTTGGCAATGACACAGGTCAAACGTTTTCTGTAAGTCTTCACAAGGTTTTCACACACTGTTGCTGGTATTTTGGCCCATTCCCCCATGCAGATCTCCTCTAGAGCAGTGATGTTTTGGGGCTGTCGCTGGGCAACACGGACTTTCAACTCCCTCCAAAGATTTTCTATGGGGTTGAGATCTGGAGACTGGCTAGGCCACTCCAGGACCTTGAAATGTTTCTTACGAAGCCACTCCTTCGTTGCCCGGGCGGTGTGTTTGGGATCATTGTCATGCTGAAAGACCAAGCCACATTTCATGTTCAATGCCCTTGCTGATGAAAGGAGGTTTTCACTCAAAATCTCATGATACATGGCCCCATTCATTCTTTCCTTTACACGGATCAGTCGTCCTGGTCCCTTTGCAGAAAAAACAGCCCCAAAGCATGATGTTTCCACCCCCATGCTTCACAGTAGGTATGGTGTTCTTTGGATGCAACTCAGCATTCATTGTCCTCCAAACACGACGAGTTGAGTTTTTTTACCAAAAAGTTATATTTTGGTTTTATCTGACCATATGACATTCTCCCAATCCTCTTCTGGATCATCCAAATGCACTCTAGCAAACTTCAGACGGGCCTGGACATGTACTGGCTTAAGCAGGGGGACACGTCTGGCACTGCAGGATTTGAGTCCCTTGCGGCGGAGTGTGTTACTGATGGTAGGCTTTGTTACTTTGGTCCCAGCTCTCTGCAGGTCATTCACTAGGTCCCCCCGTGTGGTTCTGGGATTTTTGCTCACCGTTCTTGTGATCATTTTGACCCCACGGGGTGAGATCTTGCGTGGAGCCCCAGATCGAGGGAGATTATCAGTGGTCTTGTATGTCTTCCATTTCCTAATAATTGCTCCCACAGTTGATTTCTTCAAACCAAGCTGCTTACCTATTGCAGATTCAGTCTTCCCAGCCTGGTGCAGGTCTACAATTTTGTTTCTGGTGTCCTTTGACAGCTCTTTGGTCTTGGCCATAGTGGAGTTTGGAGTGTGACTGTTTGAGGATGTGGACAGGTGTCTTTTATACTGATAACAAGTTCAAACAGGTGCCATTAATACAGGTAACGAGTGGAGGACAGAGGAGCCTCTTAAAGAAGAAGTTACAGGTCTGTGAGAGCCAGATATCTTGCTTGTTTGTAGGTGACCAAATACTTATTTTCCACCATAATTTGCAAATAAATTCATTAAAAATCCTACAATGCGATTTTCTGGATTTTTTTTTCTCAATTTGTCTGTCATAGTTGACGTGTACCTATGTTGCAAATTACAGGCCTCAATCATCTTTTTAAGTGGGAGAACTTGCACAATTGGTGGCTGACTAAATACTTTTTTTCCCCACTGTATGCTCAGGTGCACATATTTCCAATTCAACCATGAGGCAAAAAATGTGGTAAAAGCTCTTGTTGATCCTGCAATCTGAACAAATACCAAGATGCTGTATTTTCAGCTGATATTTCATTTGTTTATGGAAATGCATATTGTTTATGCAGTGTTGAGGAATGTGAAAGAACACCCTTGATTATTTTTACTGTGATAACTTATTTTGCTTTTGTAAGCCAACACTTTTGAGATCAGTCAATAAATGCTTCTGGCATTGACTTATATGCTGCCCCTGTCTTCATGTTGTTGCTGGACATATCTTTTTTAAAATGTGTGTAGGTCACCTAAATCATCAGAAAAATTGCCCCCCCTGAGAATTTTTTCAGGAGCCGCCACTGTCTCTATGTCTTTTTAGATATCTGTATTTATATCTCTATGTCTTTTTAGAAAACTCCATCTATATCTCCATCTATTTTAAGAAAAGTCTTTCTATATGTCTGTCTTTTTAGAAAATTCCATTTATCTAATTATTTTTTAGAAAACTATCCATATCTCTGTCTTTTTAGAAAACTCTAACTATATCTCTGTCTTTTTTAAAAACCTACATCTCTGTCTTTTTAGAAAACTCTATCTACATCTCTGTCATTATAGAAAACGATCTATATCTCTATCTCTTTTTAGACAAATCCATATCTCTGTCTTTTTAGGAAACTCTATCTATATCTATATATCTTTTTAGGAAACTCTATCTATACCACTGTCTTTTATATAACTCTATCTGTATCTGTCTTTTTAGACAAATCCATATCTCTGTCTTTTTAGAAAATTCTATCTATACCACTGTCTTTTTATAAAACTCTATCTGTATCTGTCTTTTTAGAAAAATCCATATCCTATTCATTTTTATAAAACTCTAGCTATATCTCTGTCTATTTAGAAAACTCTATCTATATCTCCATCTATTTTAAGAAAAGTCTTTCTATATGTCTGTCTTTTTAGAAAATTCCATATATCTAATTCTTTTTAGAAAACTATCCATATCTCTGTCTTTTTAGAAAACTCTATCTATATCTTTGTCGTTTTAGTAACACTGTCTATAACTATATCTCTTTTAGAAAACTCTATCTATATATCTGTCTTTGTAGAAAACTATCTATAATTATAGCTCTTTTAGAAAACTCTATCTATATCTCTGTCTTTTTTAAAAATCTACATCTCTGTCTTTTTAGAAAACTATATCTACATCTCTGTCATTTTAGAAAACGATCTATATCTCTATCTCTTTTTAGACAAATCCATATCTCTGTCTTTTTAGAAAACTGTCTATATATCTATCTTTTTAGAAAACTCTATCTATATCTCTGTCTTTTTAGATATCTGTATTTATATCTCTGTCTTTTTAGATAACTCTATCCATATCTCTGTCTTTTTAGAAAACCATCCGTATCCTATTCATTTTTATAAAACTCTAGCTATATCTGTCTTTTTAGAAAAATCCATATCCTATTCATTTTTATAAAACTCTAGCTATATCTTTTTCTATTTAGAAAACTCCAGCTATATCTCCATCTATTTTAAGAAAAGTATTTCTATATGTCTGTCTTTTTAGAAAATTCTATATATCCAATTCTTTTTAGAAAACTATCAATTTCTCTGTCTTTTTAGAAAACTGTATATCTCTGTCTTTTTAGAAAGTTCTATACATCTACGTATTTTTAGAAAACTCTAGCTATATCTCTGTCTTTTTAGGAAACTCTATCTATACCACTGTCTTTTATATAACTCTATCTGTATCTGTCTTTTTAGAAAAATCCATATCCTATTCATTTTTATAAAACTCTAGCTATATCTCTGTCTATTTAGAAAACTCCAGCTATATCTCCATCTATTTTCAGAAAAGTATTTCTATATGTCTGTCTTTTTAGAACATTCCATATATCTAATTCTTTTTAGAAAACTATCCATATCTCTGTCTTTTTAGAAAACTCTAGCTATATCTCTGTCTATTTAGAAAACTCCATCTATATCTTCATCTATTTTAAGAAAAGTATTTCTATATGTCTGTCTTTTTAGAAAAGTCCATATATCTAAATCTTTTTTAGAAAACTATCCATATCTCTGTCTTTTTAGAAAACTCTATCTATATCTTTGTCTTTTTAGAAAACACTGTCTATAACTATATCTCTTTTCAGAAAACTCTATCTATATCTCTGTATTTAAAAAAAAATCTACATCTCTGTCTTTTTAGAAAACTATCTATAACTATATCTCTTTTTAGGATACTCTATCTATTCCACTGTCTTTTTATAAAACTCTATCTGTATCTGTCTTTTTAGAAAAATCCATATCCTATTCATTTTTATAAAACTCTAGCTATATCTCTGTCTATTTAGAAAACTCTATCTATATCTCCATCTATTTTAAGAAAAGTCTTTCTATATGTCTGTCTTTTTAGAAAACTCTATCTATATTTTTGTCGTTTTAGTAACACTGTCTATAACTATATCTCTTTTTAGAAACTCTATCTATATCTCTGTCTTTTAAAAAAATCTACATCTCTGTCTTTTTAGAAAACTCTATCTACATCTCTGTCATTTTAGAAAACGATATATATCTCTATCTCTTTTTAGACAAATCCATATCTCTGTCTTTTAAAAAAATCTACATCTCTGTCTTTTTAGAAAACTCTATCTATATCTCTATGTCTTTTTAGATATCTGTATTTATATCCCTATGTCTTTTTAGAAAACTCCATCTATATCTCCATCTATTTTAAGAAAAGTCTTTCTATATGTCTGTCTTTTTAGAAAATTCCATATATCTAATTATTTTTTAGAAAACTATCCATATCTCTGTCTTTTTAGAAAACTCTAACTATATCTCTGTCTTTTAAAAAAACCTACATCTCTGTCTTTTTCGAAAACTCTATCTACATCTTTGTCTTTTTAGAAAACTCTATCTACATCTCTGTCATTATAAAAAACGATCTATATCTCTATCTCTTTTTAGACAAATCCATATCTCTGTCTTTTTAGGAAACTCTATCTATATCTATATATCTTTTTAGGAAACTCTATCTATACCACTGTCTTTTATATAACTCTATCTGTATCTGTCTTTTTAGACAAATCCATATCTCTGTCTTTTTAGAAAATTCTATCTATACCACTGTCTTTTTATAAAACTCTATCTATATCTGTCTTTTTAGAAAAATCCATATCCTATTCATTTTTATAAAACTCTAGCTATATCTCTGTCTATTTAGAAAACTCCATCTATATCTTCATCTATTTTAAGAAAAGTATTTCTATATGTCTGTCTTTTTAGAAAAGTCCATATATCTAATTCTTTTTAGAAAACTATCCATATCTCTGTCTTTTTAGAAAACTCTATCTATATCTCTGTCATTTTAGAAAACGATATATATCTCTATCTCTTTTTAGACAAATCCATATCTCTGTCTTTTTAGAAAACTCTATCTATATCTTTTTCTTTTTAGAAAACACTGTCTATAACTATATCTCTTTTCAGAAAACTCTATCTATATCTCTGTCTTTAAAAAAAATCTACATCTCTGTCATTTTAGAAAACTATCTATAACTATATCTATTTTTAGGATACTCTATCTATTCCATTGTCTTTTTATAAAACTCTATCTGTATCTGTCTTTTTAGAAAAATCCATATCCTATTCATTTTTATAAAACTCTAGCTATATCTCTGTCTATTTAGAAAACTCAATCTATATCTCCATCGATTTTAAGAAAAGTCTTTCTATATGTCTGTCTTTTTAGAAAATTCTATATATCTAATTCTTTTTAGAAAACTATCCATATCTCTGTCTTTTTGGAAAACTATATCTATATCTCTGTCTTTTTAAAACATCCATATCTCTGTCTTTTTAGAAAACTCTTTCTATATATATATCTCATTTTTAGGAAACTCAATCTATACCACTGTCTTTTTATAAAACTCTATCTATATCTGTCTTTTTAGAAAAATCCATATCCTATTAATTTTTATAAAACTCTAGCTATATCTTTGTCTATTTAGAAAACGATATACATCTCTATCTATTTTTAGACAAATCCATATCTCTGTCTTTTTAGAAAACTCTATCTATATCTTTGTCTTTTTAGAAAACACTGTCTATAACTATATCTCTTTTTAGAAAACTCTATCTATATCTCTGTCTTTTAAAAAAATCTACACCTCTGTCTTTTTAGAAAACTCTATCTACATCTCTGTCATTTTAGAAAACGATATATAACTCTATCTCTTTTTAGACAAATCCATATCTCTGTCTTTTTAGAAAACTATCTAAAACTATCTATATCTCTATATCTTTTAAAAAAACTCTATCTACATATCTGTCATTTTGTAGAAAACTATCTATAATTATAGCTCTTTTTAGAAAAACTCTATCTATATCTCTGTCTCTTTAAAAAAATCTACATCTCTGTCTTTTTAGAAAAACTATATCTACATCTCTGTCATTTTAGAAAACGATCTATACCTCTATCTCTTTTTAGACAAATCCATATCTCTGTCTTTTTAGAAAACTGTCTATATATCTATCTTTTTAGAAAACTCTATCTATATCTCTGTCTTTTTAGATATCTGTATTTATATCTCTATGTCTTTTTAGATAACTCTATCCATATCTCTGTCTTTTTAGAAAACCATCCGTATCCTATTCATTTTTATAAAACTCTAGCTATATCTGTCTTTTTAGAAAAATCCATATCCTATTCATTTTTATAAAACTCTAGCTATATCTTTTTCTATTTAGAAAACTCCAGCTATATCTCCATCTATTTTAAGAAAAGTATTTCTATATGTCTGTCTTTTTAGAAAATTCTATATATCTAATTCTTTTTAGAAAACTATCAATTTCTCTGTCTTTTTAGAAAACTCTATATCTCTGTCTTTTTAGAAAGTTCTATACATCTATGTATTTTTAGAAAACTCTAGCTATATCTCTGTCTTTTTAGAAAATTCTATATATCTATGACTTTTTAGAAAACGATCTATATCTTTGTCTTTTTAGAAAACACTGTCTATAACTATATCTCTTTTTAGAAAACTATATCTATATCTCTGTCTTTTTAAAAAATCTACATCTCTGTCTTTTTAGAAAACTCTATCTACATCTCTGTCATTTTAGAAAACGACCTATATCGCTATCTCTTTTTAAAAAACTCTATCTATACCACTGTCTTTTTATAAAACTCTATCTATATCTGTCTTTTTAGAAGAATCCATATCTCTGTCATTTTAGAAAACTATCTATATCTCTATATCTTTTAGAAAACTCTATCTACATATCTGTCTTTGTAGAAAAATTTCTATAATTATAGCTCTTTTTAGAAAACTCTATCTATATCTCTGTCTTTTTTAAAAATCTACATCTCTGTCTTTTTAGAAAACTATATCTACATCTCTGTCATTTTAGAAAACGATCTATACCTCTATCTCTTTTTAGACAAATCCATATCTCTGTCTTTTTAGAAAACTGTCTATATATCTATCTTTTTAGAAAACTCTATCTATATCTCTGTCTTTTTAGATATCTGTATTTATATCTCTATGTCTTTTTAGATAACTCTATCCATATCTCTGTCTTTTTAGAAAACCATCCGTATCCTATTCATTTTTATAAAACTCTAGCTATATCTGTCTTTTTAGAAAAATCCATATCCTATTCATTTTTTATAAAACTCTAGCTATATCTTTTTCTATTTAGAAAACTCCAGCTATATCTCCATCTATTTTAGAGAAAAGTATTTCTATATGTCTGTCTTTTTAGAAAATTCTATATATCTAATTCTTTTTAGAAAACCATCAATTTCTCTGTCTTTTTAGAAAACTCTATATCTCTGTCTTTTTAGAAAGTTCTATACATCTATGTATTTTTAGAAAACTCTAGCTATATCTCTGTCTTTTTAGAAAATTCTATATATCTATGACTTTTTAGAAAACGATCTATATCTTTGTCTTTTTAGAAAACACTGTCTATAACTATATCTCTTTTTAGAAAACTATATCTATATCTCTGTCTTTTTAAAAAATCTACATCTCTGTCTTTTTAGAAAACTCTATCTACATCTCTGTCATTTTAGAAAACTCTATCTATATCTGTCTTTTTAGAAGAATCCATATCCTATTCATTTTTATAAAACTATATCCATATCTCTGTCTTTTTGGAAAACTCTATCTATATCTCTGTCTTTTTAAAAAACAATCCATATCCTATTCATTTTATAAAACTCTAGCTATATCTCTGTCTATTTAGACAACTCCATCTATATCTCCATCTATTTTAAGAAAAGTATTTCTATATGTCTGTCTTTTTAGAAAATTCTATATATCTAATTCTTTTTAGAAAACTATCCATATCTCTGTCTTTTTGGAAAACTCTATCTATATCATTGTCTTTTTAGAAAACACTGTCTATAACTATATCTCTTTTTAGAAAACTATATCTATATCTCTGTCTTTTTTTTAAATCTCCATCTCTGTCTTTTTAGAAAACTCCATGTACATCTCTGTCATTTTAGAAAACGATTTATATCTCTATCTCTTTTTAGACAAATCCATCTATATCTCCATCTATTTTAAGAAAAGTATTTCTATATGTCTGTCTTTTTAGAAAATTCTAGCTATATCTCTGTCTATTTAGAAAACTCCATCTATATCTCTATCTATTTTAAGAAAAGTCTTTCTATATGTCTGTCTTTTTAGAAAATTCCATATTCTTTTTAGAAAACTATCCATATCTCTGTCTTTTTAGAAAACTCTATCTATATCTTTGTCTTTTTAGAAAACACTGTCTATAACTATATCTCTTTTTAGAAAACTATATATATCTCTGTCTTTTAAAAAATCTACATCTCTGTCATTTTAGAAAACGATCTATATCTCTATCTCTTTTTAGACAAATCCATATCTCTGTCTTTTTAGAAAACTCTATCTTTATCTCTTTTTAGGAAACTCTATCTATACCACTGTCTTTTTATAAAACTATATCTATATCTCTGTCTATTTAGAAAACTCCATATCCTATTCATTTTTATAAAACCCCAGCTATATCTCTGTCTATTTAGAAAACTCTATCTATATCTCCATGTATTTTAAGAAAAGTCTTTTTAGGAAATTGTATATATGTAATTATTTTTTAGAAAACTATCAATTTCTCTGTCTTTTTTGAAAATTCTATATATCTATGACTTTTTAGAAAACTCTATCTATATCTCTATCGCTTTTTAGAGAAATCCATATCTCTGTCTTTGTAAAAAACTATCTATAACTATATCTCTTTTTAGAAAACTCTATTTACATCTCTGTTTTTTTTTGAAAACTCTATCTACATCTCTGTCGTTTTAGAAAACGATCTATATCTCTATCTCTTTTTAGACAAATCCATATCTCTGTCTTTTTAGAAAACTTTATCTATATCTATATCTCTTTTTAGGAAACTCTATCTATACCACTGTCTTTTTATAAAACACTATCTATATATTTGTCTTTTTAGAAAAATCCATATCCTATTCATTTTTAAAAAACTCTTGCTATATCTCTGTCTATTTAGAAAACTCCAGCTATATCTCCATCTATTTTAAGAAAAGTATTTCTATATGTCTGTCTTTTTAGAAAATTCCATATATGTAATTCTTTTTAGAAACCTATCCATATCTCTGTCTTTTTAGAAAACTATATCTATATCTCTGTCTTTTAAAAAAATCTACATCTCTGTATTTTTAGAAAACTCTATCTACATCTCTGTCATTTTAGAAAATGATCTATATCTCTGTCTCTTTTTAGACAAATCCATATCTCTGTCTTTCTAGAAAACTATCTATATCTCTTTTTAGGAAACTCTATCTATACCACTGTCTTTTTAGAAAACTCAATCTATATCTGTCTTTTTAGAAAAATCCATATCCTATTCATTTTTATAAAACCCCAGCTATATCTCTGTCTATTTAGAAAACTCCATCTATATCTCCATGTATTTTAAGAAAAGTCTTTTTAGAAAATTCTATATATGTAATTATTTTTAGAAAACTATCAATTTCTCTGTCTTTCTGGAAAACTCTAGCTATATCTCAGTCTTTTTAGAAAATTCTATATATCTAATTCTTTTTAGAAAACTATCCATATCTCTGTCTTTTTAGAAAACGCTATCTATATCTCTATCGCTTTTTAGAGAAATCCATATCTCTGTCTTTGTAGAAAACTATCTATAACTATATCTATTTTTAGAAAACTCTATCTATATCTCTGTCTTAAAAAAAAATCTACATCTCTGTCTTTTTAGAAAACTCTATCTATATCTATATCTCTTTTTAGGAAACTCTATCTATACCACTGTCTTTTTATAAAACTCTATCTATATATTTGTCTTTTTAGAAAAATCCATATCCTATTCATTTTTATAAAACTCTAGCTATATCTCTGTCTATTTAGGAAACTCCATCTATATCTCCATCTATTTTAAGAAAAATATTTCTATATGTCTGTCTTTTTAGAAAATTCCATATATCTAACTCTTTTTAGAAAACTATCCATATCTCTGTCTTTTTAGAAAACTCTGTCTATATCTTTGTCTTTTTAGAAAACACTGTCTAACTATATCTCTTTTTAGAAAACTATATCTATATCTCTGTCTTTTTTTTAAATCTACATCTCTGTCTTTTTAGAAAACTCTATCTATATCTACATCTCTTTTTAGGAAACTCTATCTATACCACTGTCTTTTTATGAAACTCTATCTATATCTGTCTTTAAAAAAAAATCCATATCCTATTCATTTTTATAAAAGCCCAGCTATATCTCTGTCTATTTAGAAAACTCCATCTATATCTCCATGTATTTTAAGAAAAGTCTTTTTAGAAAATTCTATATATGTAATTATTTTTAGAAAACTATCAATTTCTCTCTCTTTTTGGAAAACTCTAGCTATATCTCTGTCTTTTTAGAATATTCTATATATCTATGACTTTTTAGAAAACTCTATCTATATCTCTGTATCTTTTTAGAGAAACTCTATCTATATATCTATCTTTTTTTTAGAAAACTCTATCTATATGTCATTGTCTTTTTAGATATCTCTATTAATATCTCTATATCTTTTAGAAAACTATCTATATATCTGTCTTTTTAGAAAACTCTATCTATATCTCTATCGCTTTTTAGAGAAATCCATATCTCTGTCTTTGTAGAAAACTATCTATAACTATATCTCTTTTTAGAAAACTCTATCCATATCTCTGTCTTTAAAAAAAATCTACATCTCTGTCTTTTTAGAAAACTCTATCTATATCTATATCTCTTTTTAGGAAACTCTATCTATACCACTGTCTTTTTATAAAACTCTATCTATATATTTGTCTTTTTAGAAAAATCCATATCCTATTCATTTTTATAAAACCCCAGCTATATCTCTGTCTATTTAGAAAACTCCATCTATATCTCCATGTATTTTAAGAAAAGTCTTTTTAGAAAATTCTATATATGTAATTATTTTTAGAAAACTATCAATTTCTCTGTCTTTCTGGAAAACTCTAGCTATATCTCAGTCTTTTTAGAAAATTCTATATATCTAATTCTTTTTAGAAAACTATCCATATCTCTGTCTTTTTAGAAAACGCTATCTATATCTCTATCGCTTTTTAGAGAAATCCATATCTCTGTCTTTGTAGAAAACTATCTATAACTATATCTATTTTTAGAAAACTCTATCTATATCTCTGTCTTTAAAAAAAATCTACATCTCTGTCTTTTTAGAAAACTCTATCTATATCTATATCTCTTTTTAGGAAACTCTATCTATACCACTGTCTTTTTATAAAACTCTATCTATATATTTGTCTTTTTAGAAAAATCCATATCCTATTCATTTTTATAAAACTCTAGCTATATCTCTGTCTATTTAGGAAACTCCATCTATATCTCCATCTATTTTAAGAAAAATATTTCTATATGTCTGTCTTTTTAGAAAATTCCATATATCTAACTCTTTTTTAGAAAACTATCCATATCTCTGTCTTTTTAGAAAACTCTGTCTATATCTTTGTCTTTTTAGAAAACACTGTCTAAATATATCTCTTTTTAGAAAACTATATCTATATCTCTGTCTTTTTTTAAAATCTACATCTCTGTCTTTTTAGAAAACTCTATCTATATCTATATCTCTTTTTAGAAAACTATATCTATATCTCTGTCTTTTTTTAAAATCTACATCTCTGTCTTTTTAGAAAACTCTATCTATATATATATCTCTTTTTAGGAAACTCTATCTATACCACTGTCTTTTTATGAAACTCTATCTATATCTGTCTTTTTAGAAAAATCCATATCCTATTCATTTTTATAAAAGCCCAGCTATATCTCTGTCTATTTAGAAAACTCCATCTATATCTCCATGTATTTTAAGAAAAGTCTTTTTAGAAAATTCTATATATGTAATTATTTTTAGAAAACTATCAATTTCTCTCTCTTTTTGGAAAACTCTAGCTATATCTCTGTCTTTTTAGAATATTCTATATATCTATGACTTTTTAGAAAACTCTATCTATATCTCTGTATCTTTTTAGAGAAACTCTATCTATATATCTATCTTTTTTTTAGAAAACTCTATCTATATGTCATTGTCTTTTTAGATATCTCTATTAATATCTCTATATCTTTTAGAAAACTATCTATATATCTGTCTTTTTAGAAAACTCTATCTATATCTCTATCGCTTTTTAGAGAAATCCATATCTCTGTCTTTGTAGAAAACTATCTATAACTATATCTCTTTTTAGAAAACTCTATCTATATCTCTGTCTTTAAAAAAAATCTACATCTCTGTCTTTTTAGAAAACTCTATCTATATCTACATCTCTTTTTTAGGAAACTCTATCTATACCACTGTCTTTTTATGAAAACTCTATCTATATATCTGTCTTTAAAAAAAAATCCATATCCTATTTCATTTTTATAAAAGCCCAGCTATATCTCTGTCTATTTAGAAAACTCCATCTATATCTCCATGTATTTTTAAGAAAAGTCTTTTTAGAAAATTCTATATATGTAATTATTTTTAGAAAACTATCAATTTCTCTCTCTTTTGGAAAACTCTAGCTATATCTCTGTCTCTTTTTAGAAATTCTATATATCTATGACTTTTTAGAAACTCTATCTATATCTCTGTATCTTTTAGAAAACTCTATCTATATATCTATCTTTTTTTTAGAAAACTCTATCATATATGTCATTGTCTTTTTAGATATCTCTATTAATATCTCTATATCTTTTAGAAAACTATCTATATATCTGTCTTTTTAGAAAACTATCTATATCTCTATCGCTTTTTAGAGAAATCCATATCTCTGTCTTTTAGGAAAAAACTATCTATAACTATATCTCTTTTTAGAAAACTCTATCCATATCTCTGTCTTTAAAAAAAATCTACATCTCTGTCTTTTTAGAAAACTCTATCTATATCTATATCTCTTTTTAGGAAACTCTATCTATACCACTGTCTTTTTATAAAACTCTATCTATATATTTGTCTTTTTAGAAAAATCCATATCCTATTCATTTTTTAAAACCCCAGCTATATCTCTGTCTTTTTAGAAAACTCCATCTATATCTCCATCTTTTTAGAAAAGTCTCTTTTAGAAAATTCTATATATGTAATTATTTTTAGAAAACTATCAATTTCTCTGTCTTTCTGGAAAACTCTAGCTATATCTCAGTCTTTTTAGAAAAATTCTATATATCTAATTCTTTTTAGAAAACTATCCATATCTCTGTCTTTTAGAAAACGCTATCTATATCTCTATCGCTTTTTAGAGAAAATCCATATCTCTGTCTTTGTAGAAAACTATCTATAACTATATCTATTTTTAGAAAACTCTATCTATATCTCTGTCTTTAAAAAAAATCTACATCTCTGTCTTTTTTAGAAAACTCTATCTATATCTATATCTCTTTTTAGGAAACTCTATCTATATCTCACTGTCTTTTTATAAAACTCTATCTATATATTTGTCTTTTTAGAAAAATCCATATCCTATTCATTTTTATAAAACTCTAGCTATATCTCTGTCTATTTAGGAAACTCCATCTATATCTCCATCTATTTTAAGAAAAATATTTCTATATGTCTGTCTTTTTAGAAAATTCCATATATCTAACTCTTTTTAGAAAACTATCCATATCTCTGTCTTTTTAGAAAACTCTGTCTATATCTTTGTCTTTTTAGAAAACACTGTCTATATCTCTTTTTCAGCATATATCTCTTTTTAGAAAACTATATCTATATCTCTGTCTTTTTTTAGAAATCTACATCTCTGTCTTTTTAGAAAACTCTATCTATATCTATATCTCTTTTTAGAAAACTATATCTTAGGATATCTATCTCTGTCTTTTTTTAAATCTACATCTCTGTCTTTTTAGAAAACTCTATCTATATATATCTGTCTTTTTAGGAAACTCTATCTATACCACTGTCTTTTTATGAAACTCTATCTATATCTGTCTTTTTAGAAAAATCCATATCCTATTCATTTTTATAAAAGCCCAGCTATATCTCTGTCTATTTAGAAAACTCCATCTATATCTCCATGTATTTTAAGAAAAGTATTTCTATATGTCTGTCTTTTTAGAAAATTCTATATATCTAATTCTTTTTTTAGAAAACTATCAATTTCTCTGTCTTTTTAGAAAACTCTATATCTCTGTCTTTTAGAAAGTTCTATACATCTATGTATTTTTAGAAAACTCTAGCTATATCTCTGTCTTTTTTTAGAAAATTCTATATATCTATGACTTTTTAGAAAACGATCTATATCTTTGTCTTTTTAGAAAACACTGTCTATAACTATATCTCTTTTTAGAAAACTATATCTATATCTCTGTCTTTTTTAAAAAATCTACATCTCTGTCTTTTTAGAAAACTCTATCTACATCTCTGTCATTTTAGAAAACGACCTATATCGCTATCTCTTTAGAAAAAAAACTCTATCTATACCACTGTCTTTTTATAAAACTCTATATCTATATCTGTCTTTTTAGAAAAATCCATATCTCTGTCATTTTAGAAAACTATCTATATCTCTATATCTTTTAGAAAACTCTATCTACATATCTGTCTTTGTAGAAAAATTTCTATAATTATAGCTCTTTTTAGAAAAGTCTATCTATATCTCTGTCTTTTTTAAAAATCTACATCTCTGTCTTTTTAGAAAACTATATCTACATCTCTGTCATTTTAGAAAAACGATCTATACCTCTATCTCTTTTTAGACAAATCCATATCTCTCTGTCTTTTTAGAAAACTGTCTATATATCTATCTTTTTAGAAAACTCTATCTATATCTCTGTCTTTTTAGATATCTGTATTTATATCTCTATGTCTTTTTAGATAACTCTATCCATATCTCTGTCTTTTTTAGAAAACCATCCGTATCCTATTCATTTTTATAAAACTCTAGCTATATCTGTCTTTTTAGAAAATCCATATCCTATTCATTTTTATAAAACTCTAGCTATATCTTTTTCTATTTAGAAAACTCCAGCTATATCTCCATCTATTTTAAGAAAAGTATTTCTATATGTCTGTCTTTTTAGAAAATTCTATATATCTAATTCTTTTTAGAAAACCATCAATTTCTCTGTCTTTTTAGAAAACTCTATATCTCTGTCTTTTTAGAAAGTTCTATACATCTATGTATATTTTAGAAAAACTCTAGCTATATCTCTGTCTTTTTAGAAAATTCTATATATCTATGACTTTTTAGAAAACGATCTATATCTTTGTCTTTTTTAGAAAACACTGTCTATAACTATATCTCTTTTTAGAAAACTATATCTATATCTCTGTCTTTTTAAAAAAATCTACATCTCTGTCTTTTTAGAAAACTCTATCTACATCTCTGTCATTTTAGAAAACTCTATCTATATCTGTCTTTTTAGAAGAATCCATATCCTATTCATTTTTATAAAACTATATCCATATCTCTGTCTTTTTGGAAAACTCTATCTATATCTCTGTCTTTTTAGAAAACAATCCATATCCTATTCATTTTTATAAAACTCTAGCTATATCTCTGTCTATTTAGACAACTCCATCTATATCTCCATCTATTTTAAGAAAAGTATTTCTATATGTCTGTCTTTTTAGAAAATTCTATATATCTAATTCTTTTTAGAAAACTATCCATATCTCTGTCTTTTTGGAAAACTCTATCTATATCATTGTCTTTTTAGAAAACACTGTCTATAACTATATCTCTTTTTAGAAAACTATATCTATATCTCTGTCTTTTTTTTAAATCTCCATCTCTGTCTTTTTAGAAAACTCCATGTACATCTCTGTCATTTTAGAAAACGATTTATATCTCTATCTCTTTTTAGACAAATCCATCTATATCTCCATCTATTTTAAGAAAAGTATTTCTATATGTCTGTCTTTTTAGAAAATTCTAGCTATATCTCTGTCTATTTAGAAAACTCCATCTATATCTCTATCTATTTTAAGAAAAGTCTTTCTATATGTCTGTCTTTTTAGAAAATTCCATATTCTTTTTAGAAAACTATCCATATCTCTGTCTTTTTAGAAAACTCTATCTATATCTTTGTCTTTTTAGAAAACACTGTCTATAACTATATCTCTTTTAGAAAACTATATATATCTCTGTCTTTTTAAAAAATCTACATCTCTGTCATTTTAGAAAACGATCTATATCTCTATCTCTTTTTAGACAAATCCATATCTCTGTCTTTTTAGAAAACACTATCTTTATCTCTTTTTAGGAAACTCTATCTATACCACTGTCTTTTTATAAAACTATATCTATATCTCTGTCTATTTAGAAAACTCTCCATATCCTATTCATTTTTATAAAACCCCAGCTATATCTCTGTCTATTTAGAAAACTCTATCTATATCTCCATGTATTTTAAGAAAAGTCTTTTTAGGAAATTGTATATATGAAAATTTTTTTTTAGAAAACTATCAATTTCTCTGTCTTTTTGAAAATTCTATATATCTATGACTTTTTAGAAAACTCTATCTATATCTCTATCGCTTTTTAGAGAAATCCATATCTCTGTCTTTGTAAAAAACTATCTATAACTATATCTCTTTTTAGAAAACTCTATTTACATCTCTGTTTTTTTTTTGAAACTCTATCTACATCTCTGTCGTTTTAGAAAACGATCTATATCTCTATCTCTTTTTAGACAAATCCATATCTCTGTCTTTTTAGAAAACTTTATCTATATCTATATCTCTTTTTAGGAAACTCTATATCTATACCACTGTCTTTTTATAAAACACTATCTATATATTTGGCTTTTTAGAAAAATCCATATCCTATTCATTTTTAAAAAACTCTTGCTATATCTCTGTCTATTTAGAAAACTCCAGCTATATCTCCATCTATTTTAAGAAAAGTATTTCTATATGTCTGTCTTTTTAGAAAATTCCATATATGTAATTCTTTTTTTAAACCTATCCATATCTCTGTCTTTTTAGAAAACTATATCTATATCTCTGTCTTTTTAAAAAATCTACATCTCTGTATTTTTAGAAAACTCTATCTACATCTCTGTCATTTTAGAAAATGATCTATATCTCTATCTCTTTTTAGACAAATCCATATCTCTGTCTTTCTAGAAAACTATATCTATATCTCTTTTTAGGAAACTCTATCTATACCACTGTCTTTTTAGAAAACTCAATCTATATCTGTCTTTTTAGAAAAATCCATATATCTATTCATTTTTATAAAACCCCAGCTATATCTCTGTCTATTTAGAAAACTCCATCTATATCTCCATGTTATTTTTAAGAAAAGTCTCTTTTAGAAAATTCTATATATGTAATTCTTTTTAGAAAACTATCAATTTCTCTGTCTTTCTGGAAAACTCTAGCTATATCTCAGTCTTTTTAGAAAATTTCTATATATCTAATTCTTTTTAGAAAACTGTATCCATATCTCTGTCTTTTTAGAAAACGCTATCTATATCTCTATCGCTTTTTAGAGAAATCCATATCTCTGTCTTTGTAGAAAACTATCTATAACTATATCTATTTTTAGAAAACTCTATCTATATCTCTGTCTTAAAAAAAAATCTACATCTCTGTCTTTTTAGAAAACTCTATCTATCTATATCTATGGTCTTTTTAGGAAACTCTATCTATACCACTGTCTTTTTATGAAACTCTATCTATATCTGTCTTTTTAGAAAAATCCATATCCTATTCATTTTTATAAAAGCTCTAGCTATATCTCTGTCTATTTAGAAAACTCCATCTATATCTCCATGTATTTTAAGAAAAGTCTTTTTAGAAAATTCTATATATGTAATTATTTTTAGAAAACTATCAATTTCTCTCTCTTTTTGGAAAACTCTAGCTATATCTCTGTCTTTTTAGAATATTCTATATATCTATGACTTTTTAGAAAACTCTATCTATATCTCTGTATCTTTTTAGAGAAAACTCTATCTATATATCTATCTTTTTTTTAGAAAAATCTATCTATATGTCATTGTCTTTTTAGATATCTCTATTAATATCTCTATATCTTTTAGAAAACTATCTATATTATCTGTCTTTTTTAGAAAACTCTATCTATATTTTTGTCGTTTTAGTAAAAACTGTCTATAACTATATCATTTTTTTAGAAACTCTATCTATATCTCTGTCTCTTTTAAAAAATCTCCATCTCTGTCTTTTTAGAAAACTCTATCTACATCTCTGTCATTTTAGAAAACGATATATATCTCTATCTCTTTTTAGACAAATCCATATCTCTGTCTTTTAAAAAAATCTACATCTCTGTCTTTTTAGAAAACTCTATCTATATCTCTATGCTTTTTTAGATATCTCTTATATCCCTATGTCTTTTTAGAAAACTCCATCTATATCTCCATCTATCTTTTTAAGAAAAGTCTTTCTATATGTCTGTCTTTTTAGAAAATTCCATATATCTAATTATTTTTTAGAAAACTATCCATATCTCTGTCTTTTTAGAAAACTTATACTATCTCTGTCTTTTAAAAAAAACCTACATCTCTGTCTTTTTCGAAAACTCTATCTATATCTTTGTCTTTTTAGAAAACTCTATCTACATCTCTGTCATTATAAAAAACGATCTATATCTCTATCTCTCTTTTTTAGACAAATCCATATCTCTGTCTTTTTAGGAAACTCTATCTATATCTATATCTCTTTTTAGGAAACTCTATCTATACACTGTCTTTTTATATAACTCTATCTGTATCTGTCTCTTTTAGACAAATCCATATCTCTGTCTTTTTAGAAAATTCTATCTATACCACTGTCTTTTTATAAAAAACTCTATCTATATCTGTCTTTTTAGAAAAATCCATATCCTATTCATTTTTATAAAACTCTAGCTATATCTCTGTCTATTTAGAAAACTCCATCTATATCTTCATCTATTTTAAGAAAAGTCTTTCTATATGTCTGTCTTTTTAGAAAATTCCATATATCTAATTACTTTTTAGAAAACTATCCATATCTCTGTCTTTTTAGAAAACTCTATCTATATCTCTGTCATTTTAGAAAACGATATATATCTCTATCTCTTTTTAGACAAATCCATATCTCTGTCTTTTTAGAAAACTCTATCTATATCTTTTTCTTTTTAGAAAACACTGTCTATAACTATATCTCTTTCAGAAAAACTCTATCTATATCTCTGTCTTTAAAAAAAATCTACATCTCTGTCTTTTTAGAAAACTATCTATAACTATATCTATTTTTAGGATACTCTATCTATTCCATTGTCTTTTTATAAAACTCTATCTGTATCTGTCTTTTTAGAAAAATCCATATCCTATTCATTTTTATAAAACTCTAGCTATATCTCTGTCTATTTAGAAAACTCAATCTATATCTCCATCGATTTTAAGAAAAGTCTTTCTATATGTCTGTCTTTTTAGAAAATTCTATATATCTAATTCTTTTTAGAAAACTATCCATATCTCTGTCTTTTTGGAAAACTATATCTATATCTCTGTCTTTTTAAAACATCCATATCTCTGTCTTTTTAGAAAACTCTTTCTATATATATATCTCATTTTTAGGAAACTCAATCTATACCACTGTCTTTTTAAAACTCTATCTATATCTGTCTTTTTAGAAAAATCCATATCCTATTAATTTATATAAACTCTAGCTATATCTTTGTCTATTTAGAAAACGATATACATCTCTATCTATTTTTAGACAAATCCATATCTCTGTCTTTTTAGAAAACTCTATCTATATCTTTGTCTTTTTAGAAAACACTGTCTATAACTATATCTCTTTTTAGAAAACTCTATCTATATCTCTGTCTTTTAAAAAAATCTACACCTCTGTCTTTTTAGAAAACTCTATCTACATCTCTGTCATTTTAGAAAACGATATATATCTCTATCTCTTTTTAGACAAATCCATATCTCTGTCATTTTAGAAAACTATCTATATCTCTATATCTTTTAGAAAACTCTATCTACATATCTGTCTTTGTAGAAAACTATCTATAATTATAGCTCTTTTTAGAAAACTCTATCTATATCTCTGTCTTTTTAAAAAATCTACATCTCTGTCTTTTTAGAAAACTATATCTACATCTCTGTCATTTTAGAAAACGATCTATACCTCTATCTCTTTTTAGACAAATCCATATCTCTGTCTTTTTAGAAAACTATCTATATCTCTATATCTTTTAGAAAACTCTATCTACATATCTGTCTTTGTAGAAAACTATCTATAATTATAGCTCTTTTTAGAAAACTCTATCTATATCTCTGTCTTTTTAAAAAATCTACATCTCTGTCTTTTTAGAAAACTATATCTACATCTCTGTCATTTTAGAAAACGATCTATACCTCTATCTCTTTTTAGACAAATCCATATCTCTGTCTTTTTAGAAAACTGTCTATATATCTATCTTTTTAGAAAACTCTATCTATATCTCTGTCTTTTTAGATATCTGTATTTATATCTCTATGTCTTTTTAGATAACTCTATCCATATCTCTGTCTTTTTAGAAAACCATCCGTATCCTATTCATTTTTATAAAACTCTAGCTATATCTGTCTTTTTTAGAAAAATCCATATCCTATTCATTTTTATAAAACTCTAGCTATATCTTTTTCTATTTAGAAAACTCCAGCTATATCTCCATCTATTTTAAGAAAGTATTTCTATATGTCTGTCTTTTTAGAAAATTCTATATATCTAATTCTTTTTAGAAAACTATCAATTTCTCTGTCTTTTTAGAAAACTCTATATCTCTGTCTTTTTAGAAAGTTCTATACATCTATGTATTTTTAGAAAACTCTAGCTATATCTCTGTCTTTTTAGAAAATTCTATATATCTATGACTTTTTAGAAAACGATCTATATCTTTGTCTTTTTTAGAAAAACACTGTCTATAACTATATCTCTTTTTAGAAAACTATATCTATATCTCTGTCTTTTTAAAAAATCTACATCTCTGTCTTTTTTAGAAAACTCTATCTACATCTCTGTCATTTTAGAAAACGACCTATATCGCTATCTCTTTTTTAAAAAACTCTATCTATACCACTGTCTTTTTATAAAACTCTATCTATATCTGTCTTTTTAGAAGAATCCATATCTCTGTCATTTTAGAAAACTATCTATATCTCTATATCTTTTAGAAAACTCTATCTACATATCTGTCTTTGTAGAAAAATTTCTATAATTATAGCTCTTTTTTAGAAAACTCTATCTATATCTCTGTCTTTTTTAAAAATCTACATCTCTGTCTTTTTAGAAAACTATATCTACATCTCTGTCATTTTAGAAAACGATCTATACCTCTATCTCTTTTTAGACAAATCCATATCTCTGTCTTTTTAGAAAACTGTCTATATATCTATCTTTTTAGAAAACTCTATCTATATCTCTGTCTTTTTAGATATCTGTATTTATATCTCTATGTCTTTTTAGATAACTCTATCCATATCTCTGTCTTTTTAGAAAACCATCCGTATCCTATTCATTTTTATAAAACTCTAGCTATATCTGTCTTTTTAGAAAAATCCATATCCTATTCATTTTTATAAAACTCTAGCTATATCTTTTTCTATTTAGAAAACTCCAGCTATATCTCCATCTATTTTAAGAAAGTATTTCTATATGTCTGTCTTTTTAGAAAATTCTATATATCTAATTCTTTTTAGAAAACCATCAATTTCTCTGTCTTTTTAGAAAACTCTATATCTCTGTCTTTTTAGAAAGTTCTATACATCTATGTATTTTTAGAAAACTCTAGCTATATCTCTGTCTTTTTAGAAAATTCTATATATCTATGACTTTTTAGAAAACGATCTATATCTTTGTCTTTTTAGAAAACACTGTCTATAACTATATCTCTTTTTAGAAAACTATATCTATATCTCTGTCTTTTTAAAAAATCTACATCTCTGTCTTTTTAGAAAACTCTATCTACATCTCTGTCATTTTAGAAAACTCTATCTATATCTGTCTTTTTAGAAGAATCCATATCCTATTCATTTTTATAAAACTATATCCATATCTCTGTCTTTTTGGAAAACTCTATCTATATCTCTGTCTTTTTAGAAAACAATCCATATCCTATTCATTTTTATAAAACTCTAGCTATATCTCTGTCTATTTAGACAACTCCATCTATATCTCCATCTATTTTAAGAAAAGTATTTCTATATGTCTGTCTTTTTAGAAAATTCTATATATCTAATTCTTTTTAGAAAACTATCCATATCTCTGTCTTTTTTGGAAAACTCTATCTATATCATTGTCTTTTTAGAAAACACTGTCTATAACTATATCTCTTTTTAGAAAACTATATCTATATCTCTGTCTTTTTTTTTAAATCTCCATCTCTGTCTTTTTTAGAAAACTCCATGTACATCTCTGTCATTTTAGAAAACGATTTATATCTCTATCTCTTTTTAGACAAATCCATCTATATCTCCATCTATTTTAAGAAAAGTATTTCTATATGTCTGTCTTTTTTAGAAAATTCTAGCTATATCTCTGTCTATTTAGAAAACTCCATCTATATCTCTATCTATTTTAAGAAAAGTCTTTCTATATGTCTGTCTTTTTAGAAAATTCCATATTCTTTTTAGAAAACTATCCATATCTCTGTCTTTTTAGAAAACTCTATCTATATCTTTGTCTTTTTAGAAAACACTGTCTATAACTATATCTCTTTTTAGAAAACTATATATATCTCTGTCTTTTAAAAAATCTACATCTCTGTCATTTTAGAAAACGATCTATATCTCTATCTCTTTTTAGACAAATCCATATCTCTGTCTTTTTAGAAAACTCTATCTTTATCTCTTTTTAGGAAACTCTATCTATACCACTGTCTTTTTTATAAAACTATATCTATATCTCTGTCTATTTAGAAAACTCCATATCCTATTCATTTTTATAAAACCCCAGCTATATCTCTGTCTATTTAGAAAACTCTATCTATATCTCCATGTATTTTAAGAAAAGTCTTTTTAGGAAATTGTATATATGTAATTATTTTTTAGAAAACTATCAATTTCTCTGTCTTTTTTGAAAATTCTATATATCTATGACTTTTTAGAAAACTCTATCTATATCTCTATCGCTTTTTAGAGAAATCCATATCTCTGTCTTTGTAAAAAACTATCTATAACTATATATCTCTTTTTAGAAAACTCTATTTACATCTCTGTTTTTTTTTTTGAAAACTCTATCTACATCTCTGTCGTTTTAGAAAACGATCTATATCTCTATCTCTTTTTAGACAAATCCATATCTCTGTCTTTTTAGAAAACTTTATCTATATCTATATCTCTTTTTAGGAAACTCTATCTATACCACTGTCTTTTTATAAAACACTATCTATATATTTGTCTTTTTAGAAAAATCCATATCCTATTCATTTTTAAAAAACTCTTGCTATATCTCTGTCTATTTAGAAAACTCCAGCTATATCTCCATCTATTTTAAGAAAGTATTTCTATATGTCTGTCTTTTTAGAAAATTCCATATATGTAATTCTTTTTAGAAACCTATCCATATCTCTGTCTTTTTAGAAAACTATATCTATATCTCTGTCTTTAAAAAAAATCTACATCTCTGTATTTTTAGAAAACTCTATCTACATCTCTGTCATTTTAGAAAATGATCTATATCTCTGTCTCTTTTTAGACAAATCCATATCTCTGTCTTTCTAGAAAACTATCTATATCTCTTTTTAGGAAACTCTATCTATACCACTGTCTTTTTAGAAAACTCAATCTATATCTGTCTTTTTAGAAAAATCCATATCCTATTCATTTTTTATAAACCCCAGCTATATCTCTGTCTATTTAGAAAACTCCATCTATATCTCCATGTATTTTAAGAAAAGTCTTTTTAGAAAATTCTATATATGTAATTATTTTTAGAAAACTATCAATTTCTCTGTCTTTCTGGAAAACTCTAGCTATATCTCAGTCTTTTTTAGAAAATTCTATATATCTAATTCTTTTTAGAAACTATCCATATCTCTGTCTTTTTAGAAAACGCTATCTATATCTCTATCGCTTTTTAGAGAAATCCATATCTCTGTCTTTGTAGAAAACTATCTATAACTATATCTATTTTTAGAAAACTCTATCTATATCTCTGTCTTAAAAAAAAATCTACATCTCTGTCTTTTTAGAAAACTCTATCTATATCTATATCTCTTTTTAGGAAACTCTATCTATACCACTGTCTTTTATAAAACTCTATCTATATATTTGTCTTTTTAGAAAAATCCATATCCTATTCATTTTTATAAAACTCTAGCTATATCTCTGTCTATTTAGGAAACTCCATCTATATCTCCATCTATTTTAAGAAAAATATTTCTATATGTCTGTCTTTTTAGAAAATTCCATATATCTAACTCTTTTTAGAAAACTATCCATATCTCTGTCTTTTTAGAAAACTCTGTCTATATCTTTGTCTTTTTAGAAAACACTGTCTAACTATATCTCTTTTTAGAAAACTATATCTATATCTCTGTCTTTTTTTTAAATCTACATCTCTGTCTTTTTAGAAAACTCTATCTATATCTACATCTCTTTTTAGGAAACTCTATCTATACCCACTGTCTTTTTATGAAACTCTATCTATATCTGTCTTTTAAAAAAAAATCCATATCCTATTCATTTTTATAAAAGCCCAGCTATATCTCTGTCTATTTAGAAAACTCCATCTATATCTCCATGTATTTTAAGAAAAGTCTTTTTTAGAAAATTCTATATATGTAATCATTTTTAGAAAACTATCAATTTCTCTCTCTTTTTGGAAAACTCTAGCTATATCTCTGTCTTTTTAGAATATTTCTATATATCTATGACTTTTTAGAAAACTCTATCTATATCTCTGTATCTTTTTAGAGAAACTCTATCTATATATCTATCTTTTTTTTTAGAAAACTCTATCTATATGTCATTGTCTTTTTAGATATCTCTATTAATATCTCTATATCTTTTAGAAAACTATCTATATATCTGTCTTTTTAGAAAACTCTATCTATATCTCTATCGCTTTTTAGAGAAATCCATATCTCTGTCTTTGTAGAAAACTATCTATAACTATATCTCTTTTTAGAAAACTCTATCCATATCTCTGTCTTTAAAAAAAATCTACATCTCTGTCTTTTTAGAAAACTCTATCTATATCTATATATCTCTTTTTAGGAACTCTATCTATACCACTGTCTTTTTATAAAACTCTATCTATATATTTGTCTTTTTAGAAAAATCCATATCCTATTCATTTTTATAAAACCCCAGCTATATCTCTGTCTATTTAGAAAACTCCATCTATATCTCCATGTATTTTAAGAAAAGTCTTTTTAGAAAATTCTATATATGTAATTATTTTTAGAAAACTATCAATTTCTCTGTCTTTCTGGAAAACTCTAGCTATATCTCAGTCTTTTTAGAAAATTCTATATATCTAATTCTTTTTAGAAAACTATCCATATCTCTGTCTTTTTAGAAAACGCTATCTATATCTCTATCGCTTTTTAGAGAAATCCATATCTCTGTCTTTGTAGAAAACTATCTATAACTATATCTATTTTTAGAAAACTCTATCTATATCTCTGTCTTTAAAAAAAATCTACATCTCTGTCTTTTTAGAAAAACTCTATCTATATCTATATCTCTTTTAGAGGAACTCTATCTATACCACTGTCTTTTTATAAAACTCTATCTATATATTTGTCTTTTTAGAAAAAAATCCATATCCTATTCATTTTTATAAAACTCTAGCTATATCTCTGTCTATTTAGGAAACTCCATCTATATCTCCATCTATTTTAAGAAAAATATTTCTATATGTCTGTCTTTTTAGAAAATTCCATATATCTAACTCTTTTTAGAAAACTATCCATATCTCTGTCTTTTTAGAAAACTCTGTCTATATCTTTGTCTTTTTAGAAAACACTGTCTAAATATATCTCTTTTTAGAAAACTATATCTATATCTCTGTCTTTTTTTAAAATCTACATCTCTGTCTTTTTAGAAAACTCTATCTATATCTATATCTCTTTTTAGAAAACTATATCTATATCTCTGTCTTTTTTTTAAATCTACATCTCTGTCTTTTTAGAAAACTCTATCTATATATATATCTCTTTTTAGGAAACTCTATCTATACCACTGTCTTTTTATGAAACTCTATCTATATCTGTCTTTTTAGAAAAATCCATATCCTATTCATTTTTATAAAAGCCCAGCTATATCTCTGTCTATTTAGAAAACTCCATCTATATCTCCATGTATTTTAAGAAAAGTCTTTTTAGAAAATTCTATATATGTAATTATTTTTTAGAAAACTATCAATTTCTCTCTCTTTTTTGGAAAACTCTAGCTATATCTCTGTCTTTTTAGAATATTCTATATATCTATGACTTTTTAGAAAAACTCTATCTATATCTCTGTATCTTTTTAGAGAAACTCTATCTATATATCTATCTTTTTTTTTAGAAAACTCTATCTATATGTCATTGTCTTTTTAGATATCTCTATTAATATCTCTATATCTTTTAGAAAACTATCTATATATCTGTCTTTTTAGAAAACTCTATCTATATCTCTATCGCTTTTTAGAGAAATCCATATCTCTGTCTTTGTAGAAAAACTATCTATAACTATATCTCTTTTTAGAAAACTCTATCCATATCTCTGTCTTTTAAAAAAAATCTACATCTCTGTCTTTTTAGAAAACTCTATCTATATCTATATCTCTTTTTAGGAAACTCTATCTATACCACTGTCTTTTTATAAAACTCTATCTATATATTTTGTTTTTTAGAAAAATCCATATCCTATTTCTTTTTATAAAACCCCAGCTATATCTCTGTCTATTTAGAAAACTCCATCTATATCTCCATGTATTTTAAGAAAAGTCTTTTTTAGAAAATTCTATATATGTAATTATTTTTAGAAAACTATAAATTTCTCTGTCTTTCTGGAAAACTCTAGCTATATCTCAGTCTTTTTAGAAAATTCTATATATCTAATTCTTTTTAGAAAACTATCCATATCTCTGTCTTTTTAGAAAACGCTATCTATATCTCTATCGCTTTTTTAGAGAAATCCATATCTCTGTCCTTTGTAGAAAACTATCTATAACTATATCTATTTTTAGAAAACTCTATCTATATCTCTGTCTTAAAAAAAAATCTACATCTCTGTCTTTTTAGAAAACTCTATCTATATCTATATCTCTTTTTAGGAAACTCTATCTATACCACTGTCTTTTTATAAAACTCTATCTATATCTTTTGTCTTTTTTAGAAAAATCCATATCCTATTCATTTTTATAAAACTCTAGCTATATCTCTGTCTATTTAGGAAACTCCATCTATATCTCCATCTATTTTAAGAAAAATATTTCTATATGTCTGTCTTTTTAGAAAATTCCATATATCTAACTCTTTTTAGAAAACTATCCATATCTCTGTCTTTTTAGAAAACTCTGTCTATATCTTTGTCTTTTTAGAAAACACTGTCTAACTATATCTCTTTTTAGAAAACTATATCTATATCTCTGTCTTTTTTTTTTAAATCTACATCTCTGTCTTTTTTAGAAAACTCTATCTATATCTACATCTCTTTTTAGGAAACTCTATCTATACCACTGTCTTTTTATGAAACTCTATCTATATCTGTCTTTAAAAAAAAATCCATATCCTATTCATTTTTATAAAACCCCAGCTATATCTCTGTCTATTTAGAAAACTCCATCTATATCTCCATGTATTTTAAGAAAAGTCTTTTTAGAAAATTCTATATATGTAATTATTTTTAGAAAACTATCAATTTCTCTCTCTTTTTGGAAAACTCTAGCTATATCTCAGTCTTTTTAGAATATTCTATATATCTATGACTTTTTAGAAAACTCTATCTATATCTCTATCTCTTTTTAGAGAAATCCATAACTCTGTCTTTGTAGAAAACTCCATCTATATCTACATCTATTCTATTTTAATAAAAATATTTCTATATGTCTGTCTTTTTAGAAAATTCCATATATCTAATTATTTTTAGAAAACTATCCATATCTCTGTCTTTTTAGAAAACTCTGTCTATATCTTTGTCTTTTTAGAAAACACTGTCTATAACTATATCTCTTTTCAGAAAACTCTCTCTACATCTTTGTCGTTTTAGAAAACGATCTATATCTCTATCTCTTTTTTAGACAAATCCATTTCTCTGTCTTTTTAGAAAACTCTATCTATATCTATATCTCTTTTTAGGAAACTCTATCTATATCTTTGTCTTTTTTTTAAAACCTACATCTCTGTCTTTTTAGAAAACTCTATCTACATCTCTGTCATTTTAGAAAACGATCTATATCTCTATCTCTTTTTAGACAAATCCATATCTCTGTCTTTTTTAGAAAACTCTATCTATACCACTGTCTTTTTATAAAACTCTATCTATATCTGTCTTTTTAGAAAAATACATATCCTATTCATTTTTATAAAACTCTAGCTATATCTCTGTCTATTTTAAGAAAAGTCTTTCTATATGTCTGTCTTTTTAGAAAATTCCATTTATCTAAATCTTTTTAGAAAACTATCCATATCTCTGTCTTTTTAGAAAACTCTATCTATATCTTTGTCTTTTTAGAAAACACTGTCTATAACTATATCTATTTTTAGAAACTCTATCTATATCTCTGTCTTTAAAAAAAATCTACATCTCTGTCTTTTTAGAAAACTCTATCTATATCACTATCGCTTTTTACAGAAATCCATATCTCTGTCTTTGTAGAAAACTATCTATAACTTTATCTCTTTTTAGAAAACTGTACTTACATCTCTGTCTTTTTTAGAAAACTCTATCTACATATCTGTCTTTTTAGAAAACTCTATCTATATCTCTATCGCTTTTTACAGAAATCCATATCTCTGTCTTTGTAGAAAACTATCTATAACTATATCTCTTTTTAGAAAACTCTATCTACATCTCTGTCTTTTTTTAGAAAACTCTATCTATATCTCTATCGCTTTTTAGACAAATCCATATCTCTGTCTTTGTAGAAAACTATCTATATCTATATCTCTTTTTAGGAAACTCTATCTATACCACTGTCTTTTTATGAAACTCTATCTATATATTTGTCTTTTTATAAAAATCCATATCCTATTCATTTTCATAAAACTCTAGCTATATCTCTGTCTATTTAGAAAACTCCATCTATATCTCCATGTATTTTAAGAAAAGTCTTTCTATATGTCTGTCTTTTTAGAAAATTATATATATATAATTATTTTTAGAAAACCCTATATCTCTGTCTTTTTTAGAAAGTTCTATATATCTATGTATTTTTAGAAAACTCTAGCTATATCTCTGTCTTTTAAGGAAAATTCTATATATCTATGACTTTTTAGAAAACTCTATCTATATCTCTGTATCTTTTTAGGAAACTCTATCTATATATCTATCTTTTTAGAAAACTCTATCTATATCTCTATGTCTTTTTAGATATCTCTATTTATATCTCTATGTCTTTTTAGAAAACTCTATCCATATACAGTGGGGAAAAAAAGTATTTAGTCAGCCACCAATTGTGCAAGTTCTCCCGCTTAAAAAGATGAGAGAGGCCTGTAATTTTCATCATAGGTACACGTCAACTATGACAGACAAATTGAGATTTTTTTTCTCCAGAAAATCACCTTGTAGGATTTTTTATGAATTTATTAGCAAATTATGGTGGAAAATAAGTATTTGGTCACCTACAAACAAGCAAGATTTCTGGCTCTCACAGACCTGTAACTTCTTCTTTAAGAGGCTCCTCTGTCCTCCACTCGTTACCTGTATTAATGGCACCTGTTTGAACTTGTTATCAGTATAAAAGACACCTGTCCACAACCTCAAACAGTCACACTCCAAACTCCACTATGGCCAAGACCAAAGAGCTGTCAAAGGACACCAGAAACAAAATTGTAGACCTGCACCAGGCAGGGAAGACTGAATCTGCAATAGGTAAGCAGCTTGGTTTGAAGAAATCAACTGTGGGAGCAATTATTAGGAAATGGAAGACATACAAGACCACTGATAATCTCCCTCGATCTGGGGCTCCACGCAAGATCTCACCCCGTGGGGTCAAAATGATCACAAGAACGGTGAGCAAAAATCCCAGAACCACACGGGGGGACCTAGTGAATGACCTGCAGAGAGCTGGGACCAAAGTAACAAAGCCTACCATCAGTAACACACTACGCCGCCAGGGACTCAAATCCTGCAGTGCCAGACGTGTCCCCCTGCTTAAGCCAGTACATGTCCAGGCCCATCTGAAGTTTGCTAGAGTGCATTTGGATGATCCAGAAGAGGATTGGGAGAATGTCATATGGTCAAATGAAACCAAAATAGAACTTTTTGGTAAAAGCTCAACTCGTCGTGTTTGGAGGACAAAGAATGCTGAGTTGCATCCAAAGAACACCATACCTACTGTGAAGCATGGGGGTGGAAACATCATGCTTTGGGGCTGTTTTTCTGCAAAGGGACCAGGACGACTGATCCGTGTAAAGGAAAGAATGAATGGGGCCATGTATCGTGAGATTTTGAGTGAAAACCTCCTTCCATCAGCAAGGGCATTGAAGATGAAACGTGGCTGGGTCTTTCAGCATGACAATGATCCCAAACACACCGCCCGGGCAACGAAGGAGTGGCTTCGTAAGAAGCATTTCAAGGTCCTGGAGTGGCCTAGCCACTCTCCAGATCTCAACCCCATAGAAAATCTTTGGAGGGAGTTGAAAGTCCGTGTTGCCCAGCGACAGCCCCACAACATCACTGCTCTAGAGGAGATCTGCATGGAGGAATGGGCCAAAATACCAGCAACAGTGTGTGAAAACCTTGTGAAGACTTACAGAAAACATTTGACCTGTGTCATTGCCAACAAAGGGTATATAACAAAGTATTGAGAAACTTTTGTTATTGACCAATACTTATTTTCCACCATAATTTGCAATAAATTCATAAAAAATCCTACAATGTGATTTTCTGGATTTTGTTTTCTCATTTTTGTCTGTCATAGTTGACGTGTACCTATGATGAAAATTACAGGCCTCTCTCATCTTTTTAAGTGGGAGAACTTGCACAATTGGTGGCTGACTAAATACTTTTTTCCCCCCCACTGTATCTGTCCTTTTTAGAAAACTCTATCTATACCTCTATCGCTTTTTAGAGAAATCCATATCTCTGTCTTTGTATAAAACGATCTATAACTATATCTCTTTTTAAGAAAACTCTATCTATATCTCTGTCTTTAAAAAAATTCTACATCCCTGTCTTTTTGGAAAACTCTATCTATATCTGTCTTTTTTAGAAAAATCCATATCCTATTCATTTTTATAAAACCCCAGCTATATCTCTGTCTATTTAGAAAACTCCATCTATATCTCCATGTATTTTAAGAAAAGTCTTTTTTAGAAAATTCTATATATGTAAATTATTTTTAGAAAACTATCAATTTCTCTGTCTTTTTTGGAAAACTCTAGCTATATGTCTTTTTAGAAAATTCTATATATCTATGACTTTTTAGAAAACTCTATCAATATCTCTCTGTCTTTTTAGAAAACTCTAGAAAAATCTATATCTATATCTCTGTCTCTATCTATGCTTTTTAGAAAACTCTATATCATATCTCTGTCTTTTTAGAAAACGATCTATATCTCTTTTTTAGACAAATCCATATCTTTTTAGAAAAATCTATATCTATATCTCTTTTTAGGAAACTCTATCTATACCACTGTCTTTTTTAAAACTCTAAAGTTTTAGAAAGTTCTATATATCTATGTATTTTTAGAAAACTCTAGCTATATCTCTATCTCTTTTTAGAGAAATCCATAACTCTGTCTTTGTAGAAAACTCTATCTATATCTCTGTATCTTTTTAGAAAACTCTATCTATGTCTCTATGTCTTTTTAGATATCTCTATTTATATCTCTATGTCTTTTTAGAAAACTCTATCTATCTGTCTTTTTAGAAAACTCTATCTATACCTCTATCGCTTTTTAGAGAAATCCATATCTCTGTCTTTGTATAAAACTATCTATAACTATATCTCTTTTTTAGAAAACTCTATCTATATCTCTGTCTTTAAAAAAAAATCTACATCTCTGTCTTTTTAGAAAACTCTATCTACATCTCTGTCTTTTTAGAAAACTCTATCTATACCACTGTCTTTTTTATGAAACTCTATCTATATATTTGTCTTTTAGAAAATCCATATCCTAATTCATTTTTATAAAACTCTAGCTATATCTCTGTCTTTTAGGAAACTCCATCTATATCTCCATCTATTTTAAGAAAAATATTTCTATATGTCTGTCTTTTTAGAAAATTCCATATATCTAACTCTTTTTAGAAAACTATCCATATCTCTGTCTTTTTAGAAAACTCTGTCTAATCTTTGTCTTTTTAGAAAATGTCTAACTATCTCTTTTTAGAAAACTATATCTATATCTTCTGTCTTTTTTAAAAATCTACATCTCTTTTTAGAAAACTCTATCTATAATCTCTTTTTAGAAAACTATATCTATATCTCTGTCTTTTTTTAAAATCTTTTAGAAAACTCTATCTATATATATATCTCTTTTTAGGAAACTCTATCTATACCACTGTCTTTTTATGAAACTCTATCTATATCTGTCTTTTTAGAAAAATCCATATCCTCATTTTTATAAAAGCCCTCTATATCTCTGTCTATTTAGAAAACTCCATCTATATCTCCATGTATTTTAAAAAAAGTCTTTTTAGAAAATTCTATATATGTATTATTTTTTTAGAAAACTATCCATTTCTCTCTCTTTTTGGAAAAACTCTAGCTATATCTCTTTTTTAGAATATTCTATATATCTATGACTTTTTAGAAAACTCTATCTATATCTCTGTATCTTTTTAGAGAAAACTCTATCTATATATCTATCTTTTTTTTTAGAAAACTCTATCTATATGTCATTGTCTTTTTAGATATCTCTATTAATATCTCTATATCTTTTAGAAAACTATCTATATCTGTCTTTTTAGAAAACTCTATCTATATCTCTATCGCTTTTTAGAGAAATCCATATCTCTGTCTTTGTAGAAAACTATCTATAACTATATCTCTTTTTAGAAAACTCTATCCATATCTCTGTCTTTAAAAAAAATCTGAATCTCTGTCTTTTTAGAAAACTCTATCTATATCTATATCTCTTTTTAGGAAACTCTATCTATACCACTGTCTTTTTATAAAACTCTATCTATATATTTGTCTTTTAGAAAAAAATCCATATCCTATTCATTTTTTATAAAACCCCAGCTATATCTCTGTCTATTTAGAAAACTCCATCTATATCTCCATGTATTTTAAGAAAAGTCTTTTTAGAAAATTCTATATATGTAATTATTTTTAGAAAACTATAAATTTCTCTGTCTTTCTGGAAAACTCTAGCTATATCTCAGTCTTTTTAGAAAATTATCCATATCTCTGTCTTTTTAGAAAACGCTATCTATATCTCTATCGCTTTTTAGAGAAATCCATATCTCTGTCTTTGTAGAAAACTATCTATAACTATATCTATTTTTAGAAAACTCTATCTATATCTCTGTCTTTAAAAAAAATCTACATCTCTGTCTTTTTAGAAAACTCTATCTATATCTATATCTCTTTTTAGGAAACTCTATCTATACCACTGTCTTTTTATAAAACTCTATCTATATATTTGTCTTTTTAGAAAAATCCATATCCTATTCATTTTTATAAAACTCTAGCTATATCTCTGTCTATTTAGGAAACTCCATCTATATCTCCATCTATTTTAAGAAAAATATTTCTATATGTCTGTCTTTTTAGAAAATTCCATATATCTAACTCTTTTTAGAAAACTATCCATATCTCTGTCTTTTTAGAAAACTCTGTCTATATCTTTGTCTTTTTAGAAAACACTGTCTAACTATATCTCTTTTTAGAAAACTATATCTATATCTCTGTCTTTTTTTTAAATCTACATCTCTGTCTTTTTAGAAAACTCTATCTATATCTATATCTCTTTTTAGGAAACTCTATCTATACCACTGTCTTTTTATGAAACTCTATCTATATCTGTCTTTAAAAAAAAATCCATATCCTATTCATTTTTATAAAACCCCAGCTATATCTCTGTCTATTTAGAAAACTCCATCTATATCTCCATGTATTTTAAGAAAAGTCTTTTTAGAAAATTCTATATATGTAATAATTTTTAGAAAACTATCAATTTCTCTCTCTTTTTGGAAAACTCTAGCTATATCTCAGTCTTTTTAGAATATTCTATATATCTATGACTTTTTAGAAAACTCTATCTATATCTCTATCTCTTTTTAGAGAAATCCATAACTCTGTCTTTGTAGAAAACTCCATCTATATCTACATCTATTTTAAGAAAAATATTTCTATATGTCTGTCTTTTTAGAAAATTCCATTTATCTAATTATTTTTAGAAAACTATCCATATCTCTGTCTTTTTAGAAAACTCTGTCTATATCTTTGTCTTTTTAGAAAACACTGTCTATAACTATATCTCTTTTCAGAAAACTCTCTCTACATCTTTGTCGTTTTAGAAAACGATCTATATCTCTATCTCTTTTTAGACAAATCCATTTCTCTGTCTTATTAGAAAACTCTATCTATATCTATATCTCTTTTTAGGAAACTCTATCTATATCTTTGTCTTTTTTTTAAAACCTACATCTCTGTCTTTTTAGAAAACTCTATCTACATCTCTGTCAGTTTAGAAAACGATCTATATCTCTATCTCTTTTTAGACAAATCCATATCTCTGTCTTTTTAGAAAACTCTATCTATACCACTGTCTTTTTATAAAACTCTATCTATATCTGTCTTTTTAGAAAAATACATATCCTATTCATTTTTATAAAACTCTAGCTATATCTCTGTCTATTTTAAGAAAAGTCTTTCTATATGTCTGTCTTTTTAGAAAATTCCATATATCTAAATCTTTTTAGAAAACTATCCATATCTCTGTCTTTTTAGAAAACTCTATCTATATCTTTGTCTTTTTAGAAAACACTGTCTATAACTATATCTATTTTTAGAAACTCTATCTATATCTCTGTCTTTAAAAAAAATCTACATCTCTGTCTTTTTAGAAAACTCTATCTATATCACTATCGCTTTTTACAGAAATCCATATCTCTGTCTTTGTAGAAAACTATCTATAACTTTATCTCTTTTTAGAAAACTGTACCTACATCTCTGTCTTTTTTAGAAAACTCTATCTACATATCTGTCTTTTTAGAAAACTCTATCTATATCTCTATCGCTTTTTAGACAAATCCATATCTCTGTCTTTGTAGAAAACTATCTATATCTATATCTCTTTTTAGGAAACTCTATCTATACCACTGTCTTTTATGAAACTCTATCTATATATTTGTCTTTTTATAAAAATCCATATCCTATTCATTTTCATAAAACTCTAGCTATATCTCTGTCTATTTAGAAAACTCCATCTATATCTCCATGTATTTTAAGAAAAGTCTTTCTATATGTCTGTCTTTTTAGAAAATTATATATATATAATTATTTTTAGAAAACCCTATATCTCTGTCTTTTTTAGAAAGTTCTATATATCTATGTATTTTTAGAAAACTCTAGCTATATCTCTGTCTTTTAAGGAAAATTCTATATATCTATGACTTTTTAGAAAACTCTATCTATATCTCTGTATCTTTTTAGGAAACTCTATCTATATATCTATCTTTTTAGAAAACTCTATCTATATCTCTATGTCTTTTTAGATATCTCTATTTATATCTCTATGTCTTTTTAGAAAACTCTATCCATATACAGTGGGGAAAAAAAGTATTTAGTCAGCCACCAATTGTGCAAGTTCTCCCGCTTAAAAAGATGAGAGAGGCCTGTAATTTTCATCATAGGTACACGTCAACTATGACAGACAAATTGAGATTTTTTTTCTCCAGAAAATCACGTTGTAGGATTTGTTATGAATTTATTAGCAAATTATGGTGGAAAATAAGTATTTGGTCACCTACAAACAAGCAAGATTTCTGGCTCTCACAGACCTGTAACTTCTTCTTTAAGAGGCTCCTCTGTCCTCCACTCGTTACCTGTATTAATGGCACCTGTTTGAACTTGTTATCAGTATAAAAGACACCTGTCCACAACCTCAAACAGTCACACTCCAAACTCCACTATGGCCAAGACCAAAGAGCTGTCAAAGGACACCAGAAACAAAATTGTAGACCTGCACCAGGCAGGGAAGACTGAATCTGCAATAGGTAAGCAGCTTGGTTTGAAGAAATCAACTGTGGGAGCAATTATTAGGAAATGGAAGACATACAAGACCACTGATAATCTCCCTCGATCTGGGGCTCCACGCAAGATCTCACCCCGTGGGGTCAAAATGATCACAAGAACGGTGAGCAAAAATCCCAGAACCACACGGGGGGACCTAGTGAATGACCTGCAGAGAGCTGGGACCAAAGTAACAAAGCCTACCATCAGTAACACACTACGCCGCCAGGGACTCAAATCCTGCAGTGCCAGACGTGTCCCCCTGCTTAAGCCAGTACATGTCCAGGCCCATCTGAAGTTTGCTAGAGTGCATTTGGATGATCCAGAAGAGGATTGGGAGAATGTCATATGGTCAAATGAAACCAAAATAGAACTTTTTGGTAAAAGCTCAACTCGTCGTGTTTGGAGGACAAAGAATGCTGAGTTGCATCCAAAGAACACCATACCTACTGTGAAGCATGGGGGTGGAAACATCATGCTTTGGGGCTGTTTTTCTGCAAAGGGACCAGGACGACTGATCCGTGTAAAGGAAAGAATGAATGGGGCCATGTATCGTGAGATTTTGAGTGAAAACCTCCTTCCATCAGCAAGGGCATTGAAGATGAAACGTGGCTGGGTCTTTCAGCATGACAATGATCCCAAACACACCGCCCGGGCAACGAAGGAGTGGCTTCGTAAGAAGCATTTCAAGGTCCTGGATTGGCCTAGCCACTCTCCAGATCTCAACCCCATAGAAAATCTTTGGAGGGAGTTGAAAGTCCGTGTTGCCCAGCGACAGCCCCACAACATCACTGCTCTAGAGGAGATCTGCATGGAGGAATGGGCCAAAATACCAGCAACAGTGTGTGAAAACCTTGTGAAGACTTACAGAAAACATTTGACCTGTGTCATTGCCAACAAAGGGTATATAACAAAGTATTGAGAAACTTTTGTTATTGACCAAATACTTATTTTCCACCATAATTTGCAAATAAATTCATAAAAAATCCTACAATGTGATTTTCTGGATTTTGTTTTCTCATTTTGTCTGTCATAGTTGACGTGTACCTATGATGAAAATTACAGGCCTCTCTCATCTTTTTAAGTGGGAGAACTTGCACAATTGGTGGCTGACTAAATACTTTTTTTCCCCACTGTATCTGTCTTTTTAGAAAACTCTATCTATACCTCTATCGCTTTTTAGAGAAATCCATATCTCTGTCTTTGTATAAAACGATCTATAACTATATCTCTTTTAAGAAAACTCTATCTATATCTCTGTCTTTAAAAAAATTCTACATCCCTGTCTTTTTTGGAAAACTCTATCTATATCTGTCTTTTTAGAAAAATCCATATCCTATTCATTTTTATAAAACCCCAGCTATATCTCTGTCTATTTAGAAAACTCCATCTATATCTCCATGTATTTTAAGAAAAGTCTTTTTAGAAAATTCTATATATGTAATTATTTTTAGAAAACTATCAATTTCTCTGTCTTTTTGGAAAACTCTAGCTATATCTCTGTCTTTTTAGAAAATTCTATATATCTATGACTTTTTAGAAAACTCTATCAATATCTCTGTCTTTTTAGAAAACGATCTATATCTCTATCTCTTTTTAGACAAATCCATATCTCAGTCTTTTTAGAAAAATCTATCTATATCTATATCTCTTTTTAGGAAACTCTATCTATACCACTGTCTTTTTATAAAACTCTATCTATGTATGTCTTTTTAGAAAGTTCTATATATCTATGTATTTTTAGAAAACTCTAGCTATATCTCTATCTCTTTTTAGAGAAATCCATAACTCTGTCTTTGTAGAAAACTCTATCTATATCTCTGTATCTTTTTAGAAAACTCTATCTATGTCTCTATGTCTTTTTAGATATCTCTATTTATATCTCTATGTCTTTTTAGAAAACTCTATCCATATCTGTCTTTTTAGAAAACTCTATCTATACCTCTATCGCTTTTTAGAGAAATCCATATCTCTGTCTTTGTATAAAACTATCTATAACTATATCTCTTTTTAGAAAACTCTATCTATATCTCTGTCTTTAAAAAAAATCTACATCTCTGTCTTTTTAGAAAACTCTATCTACATCTCTGTCTTTTTAGAAAACTCTATCTATACCACTGTCTTTTTATGAAACTCTATCTATATATTTGTCTTTTTAGAAAAATCCATATCCTATTCATTTTTATAAAACTCTAGCTATATCTCTGTCTATTTAGAAAACTCCAGCTATATCTCCATCTATTTTAAGAAAAGTATTTCTATATGTCTGTCTTTTTAGAAAATTCCATATATCTAATTCTTTTTAGAAAACTATCCATATCTCTGTCTTTTTAGAAAACTCTATCTATATCTTTGTCTTTTTAGAAAACACTGTCTATAACTATATCTCTTTTTAGAAAACTATATATATATCTCTGTCTTTTAAAAAAATCTACATTTCTGACTTTTTAGAAAATGATCTATATCTCTATCTCTTTTTAGACAAATCCATATCTCTGTCTTTTTAGAAAACTCTATCTATATCTATATCTCTTTTTAGGAAACTCTATCTATACCACTGTCTTTTTATAAAACTCTATCTCTATCTGTCTTTTTAGAAAAATCCATATCCTATTCATTTTTATAAAACTCTAGCTATATCTCTGTCTATTTAGAAAACTCCAGCTATATCTCCATCTATTTTAAGAAAAGTATTTCTATATGTCTGTCTTTTTAGAAAATTCCATATATCTAATTCTTTTTAGAAAACTCTATCTATACCACTGTGTTTTTAGAAAACTCTACATCTCTGTCTTTTTAGAGAAATCCATATCTCAGTCTTTTTAGAAAACTGTATCTATATCTCTTTTTAGGAAACTCTATCTTTACCACTGTCTTTTTATAAAACTCTAGCTATATCTCTGTCTATTTAGAAAACTCCATCTATATCTCCATCTATTTTAAGAAAAGTCTTTCTATATGTCTGTCTTTTTAGAAAATTCCATATATCTAATTATTTTTAGAAAACTATCCATATCTCTGTCTTTTTAGAACACTCTATCTATATCTCTGTCTTTTTAGAAAAATCTACATCTGTGTTGTTTTATGAAAACTATCTATATCTATCTCTTTTTAGACAAATCCATATCTCTGTCTTTATATAAAACTCTATATATATCTATATCTCTTTTTAGGAAACTCTATCTATACCTCTTTCTTTTTATAAAACTCTATCTATATCTCTTTCTTTTTATAAAACTCTATCTATATCTCCATGTATTTTAAGGAAAGTCTATCTATATCTCTATGTCTTCTTAGAAAATTCCATATATCTAATTGTTTTTAGAAAACTATCTATATCTCTGTTTTTTTAGAAAATTATTGCTATATCTCTGTCTTTTTAGAAAACACTTTCTATATCTATATCTCTTTTTAGAAAACTATCTATTTCTCTGTCTTTTTAGAAAACTATCTATATCTCTGACTTTTTAGAAAACTATTTATATATCTATGTCTTTTTAGAAAACTCTATCCATATTTCTGTATTAAAAAAAATATACATCTCTGTCTTAAAAAAAAAACTCTATCTATATCAATGTCGTTTTTGAAATCTATCTATTACTATCTACTCTATTTAGAGAAATCCATATCTCTCTTTATAGAAAACTCTATCTATATCTCTATATCTTTTTAGAAAACTCTATCTATATCTCTGTCTTTTTAGAAAATTCTATATCTCTGACTTTTTAGAAAACCTCTATTTATATATCTATGTGTCACGAATTCCGCCGAGGCTGCTGCTCCTCTTTGTTCGAGCAGGCTTCGGCGTTCGTCGTCCCCGGAGTACTAGCTGCCACCGTTTGATGTTATCTATGTTTATTTGGTTTTGTCTGATTTGTGCACCTGTTCCATATCACGTATGATTATGTCACCTATAAGTTTCCTTTGGTTTTGTTTGTAGTTGTGTGTCGTTGTTCTCCTGTCGGTTGGTCTAGTTTAGTTGTTTACTTATTGTTAGTGCTGTGCGCACTTTACGCACTGTTTTGCGTATTCGCTCGTCTCCTGTTTAGGAGGCCCATTGTATTTTGTATTTTGCTCCTGTGACTTAAAAGTTGGATCAACTAAGCTTCTGTGTCCTGCCCCTGACTCCAACACCGCATCCACATCAGCCTTGTGACAATATGTCTTTAAAAAAAACTCTATATCTATGTCTTTTTAGAAAACTCTATCTTTATCGCTGTCTTTTCAGAAAACTCTCTTTTTCTTTATAGAAAATCTATATCTCTATGTCTTTTTAGAAAACTGTATTCATAACTCTATCTCCTTTTAGAGAAATCCATTTCTCTGTCTTTATAGAAAACGATCTATATCTATATCTCTTTTAGAAAACTCTATCTATATATCTGTCTTTTTTGAAAATTCTATCTATATCTCTTTAGAAAATTCAATATCTCTATGTCTTTTTAGAAAACTATCTCTGACTTTTTAGAAAACTATACTCTATCTATATCTATATCTCTCTTTAGGAAACTCTATCTATACCTGTCAAAAGAACCGATGTGGATGTGGTGGAGGAGTCAGGCGCAGGACACAGAGGATTCGTCCAAAAAGACTTTACTAGTCCAAAGTGCAACAAAACAATACACGACCTCGAAAACAAACGGAGGCGAAGGAATTACGCAACATGCGTAAAACAATAAACAAAACTAACAGAGCGCAAACACGCAGCTCCGCACGACAGGCAAACAACAACACACAATCTAACTAATACAAAACAGGGAACTTATAGGACACGTAATCAGAACACAAACAGACACAGGTGTACAAGACAGACTAAAGCAATCACACCACGAAACATACAACGGTGGCAGCTAGTACTCCGGGGACGGCGAACGCCGAAGCCTGCCCGAACCAGGAGGAGGAGCAGTCTCGGCCGAAACCGTGACAATACCTCTTTATTTTTAGAAAACTCTATCTATATCTTTGTCTTTTTAGAAAACACTGTCTATAACTATATCTCTTTTTAGAAACTCTATCTATATCTCTTTTTAGAAAAATCTACATCTCTGTCTTTTTAGAAAGCTCTAGCTATATCTCTGTCTTTTTAGAAAACTCTATCTATATCTCCATATATTTTAAGGAAAGTCTATCTATATCTCTATGTCTTCTTAGAAAATTCCATATATCTAATTGTTTTTAGGAAACGATCTATATCTCTGTCTTTTTAGAAAAATATTTCTATATCTCTGTCTTTTTAGAAAACACTTTCTATATCTATATCTGTTTTTAGAAAACTCTATCTATTTCTCTGTCTTTTTAGAAAACTATCTATATCTCTGACTTTTTAGAAAACTATTTATATACCTATGACTTTTTAGAAAACTCTATCTATATTTCTGTATTTAAAAAAAAAATCTACATCTCTGTCTTAAAAAAAACCTCTATCTACATCAATGTCGTTTTCGAAATCTATCTATTACTATCTACTATTTTTAGAGAAATCCATATCTCTCTTTATAGAAAATTATATCTATATCTATATGTCTTTTTAGAAAACTATATCTATATCTATGTCTTTTTAGAAAACTCTATCTTTATCGCTGTCTTTTCAGAAAACTCTCTGTCTTTATAGAAAAATCTACTTCTCTGTCTTTTTAGAAAACTCTATCTATAACTCTATCTCCTTTTAGAGAAATCCATATCTCTGTCTTTATAGAAAACTATCTATATTTATATCTCTTTTAGAAAACTCTATCTATATATCTGTCTTTTTTGAAAATTCTATCTATATCTCTATTTTTTTTAGAAAATTCAATATCTCTGACTTTTTAGAAAACTGTATTTAAATACCTGTCTTTTTAGAAAACCCTATCTACATCTCTGTCGTTTTAGAAAACGATATATCCCTTTCTCTTTTTAGACAAATCCATATCTCTGTCTTTGTAGAAACTCTATCTACAATCTATATATATTTTAGGAAACTATCTACATCTCAGTTTTTTATTAAACTCTATCTATATCTCTATATCTTTTAGAAAACTATCTATATCTCTATCTTTTTAGAAAATTCTATACCTCTATATCTTTTTAGAAAACTATCTATATCTCTGACGTTTTAGAAAACTCTATTTATATCTCTGTCTATTTAGAAAACTCTATTTATAAACTATATATCTCTATCTCTTTTCAGACAAATCCATATCTCTGTCTTTGTAGAAAACTCTATCTATATCTCTTTTTAGGAAACTCTATCTATATCTCTATATCTTTTTATAAAACTCTATCTCTATATCTGTCTTTTTAGAAAATCATTATCCTATTTATTTTTATAAAACTCTATCTTTATCTCTGTCTTTTTAGAAAACTCTATCTATATCTCTATGTCTTTTTAGAAAACTCTATCTATATATCTGTCTTTTTAAAAAACTCTCTATATCTCTGTCTTTTTAGAAAAATCTATATCTCTATGTCTTTTTAGAAAACTATCTATATCTCTGTCTTTTTATAAAACAATCTATATATGTCTTTTTAGAGAAATTCATATCCTATTTATTTTTATAAAACTCTATCTATATCTCTGTATTTTTTGAAAACTCTATCTACACCTCTGTCTATATATGTCTTTTTAGAAAAATCCATATCCGATTTCTTTTTAGAAAACAATCTATATCTCAGACTTTTTAGAAAATTCTATCTATATCTCTGTCTATTTAGAAAACTGTATTTATAAACTATATATCTCTATCTCTTTTTAGACAAATCCATATCTCTGTCTTTGTAGAAACTCTATCTATATACCTTTTTAGGAAACTCTATCTATATCTCTATATCTTTTTAGAAAACTCTATCTATATATCTGTCTTTTTAGAAAAGTCTATCTATATCTCTGTCTTTTTAGAAAAGTCTATCTATATCTCTGTTGTTTTAGAAAACTCTATATCTCTGTCTTTTTAGAAAACTATTTCTATATCTCTGTCTTTTTAGAAAACTATTTCTATATCTGTCTTTTAAGAAAAATCTATTTATGTCTCTGTCTATTCAGAAAACTCTATTTATATCTCTGTCTATTCAGAAAACTCTACCACTATCTCTGTCTTTGTAGAAAAATCTATCTATATATATATCTCTATTTAGGAAACTATCTATATCTCTATATCTTTTTAGAAAACTATCTATACCTCTGTCTTTTTACAAATCTCTATCTCTATATCTGTCTTTTTAGAGAAATCCATATCCTATTTATTTTTATAAAACTCTATCTATATCTCTGTCTTTTTAGAAAACTCAATATATATCTCTGACTTTTTAGAAAACTCTATTTATATCTCTGTCTTTTTAGAAAACTATATATCTCTATTTCTTTTTAGACAAATCCATATCTCTGTTTTTGTAGAAAACTCTATATATATATACCTTTTTAGAAAACTCTATCTATATCTCTATATATTTTTATAAAACTCTCTCTCTATATCTGTCTTTTTAGAAAAATCATTATCCTATTTCTTTTTATAAAACTCTATTTATATCTCTATGTATTTTAAAAGAAAAGTCAATTTATATCTTTGTCTTTTTAGAATACTCTATCTATATCTATATGTCTTTTTAGAACACTCTATCCATATCTCTATATCTTTTAGAAAACTATCTATATCTCTGTCTTTTTAGAAAAATCTATATCTCTGTCTTTTTAGAAAACTATATATATCTCTGACTTTTTAGAAAACAATCTATATTTGTATCTCTTTTTAGGAAACTATATCTATATCTCTGTCTTTTTATAAAACAATCTATATATGTCTTTTTAGAGAAATTCATATCCTATTAATTTTTATAAAACTCTATCTATATCTCTGTCGTTTTAGAAAAATCCATATCCGATTTCTTTTTAGAAAACAATCTATATCTCTGACTTTTTAGAAAATTCTATCTATATCTCTGTCTATTTAGAAAACTGTATTTATAAACTATATATCTCTATCTCTTTTTAGACAAATCCATATCTCTGTCTTTGTAGAAACTCTATCTATATACCTTTTTAGGAAACTCTATCTATATCTCTATCTTTTTAGAAAACTCTATTTATATCTCTATGACTTTTTAGAAAACGTTATCTATATCTCTATGTCTTTTTAGAAAACTATCTATATATCTTTTAGGAAACTATCTACATCTCAGTTTTTTATTAAACTCTATCTATATCTCTATATCTTTTAGAAAACTATCTATATCTCTATCTTTTTAGAAAATTCTATACCTCTATATCTTTTTAGAAAACTATCTATATCTCTGACGTTTTAGAAAACTCTATTTATATCTCTGTCTATTTAGAAAACTCTATTTATAAACTATATATCTCTATCTCTTTTCAGACAAATCCATATCTCTGTCTTTGTAGAAAACTCTATCTATATCTCTTTTTAGGAAACTCTATCTATATCTCTATATCTTTTTATAAAACTCTATCTCTATATCTGTCTTTTTAGAAAATCATTATCCTATTTCTTTTTATAAAACTCTATCTTTATCTCTGTCTTTTTAGAAAACTCTATCTATATCTCTATGTCTTTTTAGAAAACTCTATCTATATATCTGTCTTTTTAAAAAACTCTCTATATCTCTGTCTTTTTAGAAAAATCTATATCTCTATGTCTTTTTAGAAAACTATCTATATCTCTGTCTTTTTTTATAAAACAATCTATATATGTCTTTTTAGAGAAATTCATATCCTATTTATTTTTATAAAACTCTATCTATATCTCTGTATTTTTTGAAAACTCTATCTACACCTCTGTCGTTTTAGAAAAATCCATATCCGATTTCTTTTTAGAAAACAATCTATATCTCAGACTTTTTAGAAAATTATATCTATATCTCTGTCTATTTAGAAAACTGTATTTATAAACTATATATCTCTATCTCTTTTTAGACAAATCCATATCTCTGTCTTTGTAGAAACTCTATCTATATACCTTTTTAGGAAACTCTATCTATATCTCTATATCTTTTTAGAAAACTCTATCTATATATCTGTCTTTTTAGAAAAGTATATCTATATCTCTGTCTTTTTAGAAAAGTCTATCTATATCTCTGTTGTTTTAGAAAACTCTATATCTCTGTCTTTTTAGAAAACTATTTCTATATCTCTGTCTTTTTAGAAAACTATTTATATATCTGTCTTTTAAGAAAAATCTATTTATGTCTCTGTCTATTCAGAAAACTCTATTTATATCTCTGTCTATTCAGAAAACTCTACCACTATCTCTGTCTTTGTAGAAAAATCTATCTATATCTATATCTCTATTTAGGAAACTATCTATATCTCTATATCTTTTTAGAAAACTATCTATACCTCTGTCTTTTTACAAATCTCTATCTCTATAACTGTCTTTTTAGAGAAATCCATATCCTATTTATTTTTATAAAACTCTATCTATATCTCTGTCTTTTTAGAAAAATCAATATATATCTCTGACTTTTTAGAAAACTCTATTTATATCTCTGTCTTTTTAGAAAACTATATATCTCTATCTCTTTTTAGACAAATCCATATCTCTGTTTTTGTAGAAAACTCTATATATATATACCTTTTTAGGAAACTCTATCTATATCTCTATATATTTTTATAAAACTCTAGCTATATGTCTGTTTTTTATAAAACTCTCTCTCTATATCTGTCTTTTTAGAAAAATCATTATCCTATTTCTTTTCATAAAACTCTATTTATATCTCTATGTATTTTAAAAGAAAAGTCAATTTATATCTTTGTCTTTTTAGAATACTCTATCTATATCTATATGTCTTTTTAGAACACTCTATCCATATCTCTATATCTTTTAGAAAACTATCTATATCTCTGTCTTTTTAGAAAAATCTATATCTCTATGTCTTTTTAGAAAACTATATATATCTCTGACTTTTTAGAAAACAATCTATATTTGTATCTCTTTTTAGGAAACTATATCTATATCTCTGTCTTTTTATAAAACAATCTATATATGTCTTTTTAGAGAAATTCATATCCTATTAATTTTTATAAAACTCTATCTATATCTCTGTCGTTTTAGAAAAATCCATATCCGATTTCTTTTTAGAAAACAATCTATATCTCTGACTTTTTAGAAAATTCTATCTATATCTCTGTCTATTTAGAAAACTGTATTTATAAACTATATATCTCTATCTCTTTTTAGACAAATCCATATCTCTGTCTTTGTAGAAACTCTATCTATATACCTTTTTAGGAAACTCTATCTATATCTCTATCTTTTTAGAAAACTCTATTTATATCTCTATGACTTTTTAGAAAACGTTATCTATATCTCTATGTCTTTTTAGAAAACTATCTATATATCTGTCTTTTTAGAAAACTCTCTATATCTCTGTCTTTTTTGAAAAATCTATATCTCTATGTCTTTTTAGAAAACTATCTATACCTCTGACTTTTTAGAAAACAATCTATATTTGTATCTCTTTTTAGGAAACTATCTATATCTCTGTCTTTTTATAAAACAATCTATATATGTCTTTTTAGAGAAATTCATATCCTATTTATTTTTATAAAACTCTATCTATATCTCTGTCTTTTTAGAAAACTCTATCTATATCTCTGACTTTTTAGAAATGTCACGATCGTTGAACGGAGTAGACCAAGGCGCAGCGTGATGAGCGAACATACTTTATTATCTTTAGTGATAATAATAACAAAACAACAAACGATAACGACACGTGAAGTCCTAGGTTTAACACAACCAACACGGAACAAACCAAACGGAACAAGATCCCACAAACACTATGGGAAAACAGACTGTTTAAATATGGTTCCCAATCAGAGACAACCAGCAACAGCTGACACTCGTTGCCTCTGTATGGGAACCACTCTGGCCAACATAGAAATACAAAACTAGATTCCCGACATAGAACAACAACACATAGAATCTACACACCCTGGCTCAACATATAGAGTCCCCAGAGCCAGGGTGTGACAGTACCCCCCCCCCAAAGGCGCGGACTGCGACCGCGCCTCAACATAAACAAAACAGGGGAGGGGCCAGGCCGGGCCGGGCTGGCGATGCGCACCGTAGGCTTGGTGCGAGTGGCAGGAACAGGCCGGGCCGGGCTGGCGACGCGCACCGTAGGCTTGGTGCGAGTGGCAGGAACAGGCCGGGCCGGGCTGGCGACGCACACCATTAGCTTGGTGCGGGGAGCAGGAACAGGCCGGGCCGGGCTGGCGACGTGCACCATTAGCTTGGTGCGGGGAGCAGGAACAGGCCGGGCCGGGCTGACGACGCGCACCATTAGCTTGGTGCGGGGAGCAGGAACAGGCCGGGCCGGGCTGGCGACGCGCACCGTAGGCTTGGTGCGAGGGGCAGGAACAGGCCGGGCCGGGCTGGCGACGCACACCGTAGGCTTGGTGCGAGTGGCAGGAACAGGTCGGGCCGGGCTGGCGACGCGCACTGTAGGCTTAGTGCGAGTGGCAGGCACAGGCCGGGCCGGGCTGGCGACGCGCACCATCAACTTAGTGCGGGGAGCAGGAACGGGCCGGACCGGACTGGTGACGCACACCACTTGCTTGGTGTGAGGAGCGGGACTGGGTTTGCCCACCACCCTCCAATAATCCCCCCGTAGCGCCCCTGGTCCGGTCTGGCCCCGCTGGCTAGAGCTGGACTGGACATCGTAGGAGCGGATTGCTTAAGCTCCGGTGTGGAGCAACTGACCGGTACCTGACCAGGCACCGGTGACCCAGGCACGGGTTGTGCCGGACTGACGACGCGCACCCCAGGCTTGGTGCGTGGAGCAGGAACGGGCCGGACCGGGCTGACGATGCGCACCCCTGGCTTGGTGCGTGGAGCAGCAACGGGCCAGACCGGGCTGACGATGCGCACCCCTGGCTTGGTGCGTGGAGCAGGAACGGGCCGTACCGGGCTGACGATGCGCACCCCTGGATTGGTGCGTGGAGCAGGAACGGGCCGTACCGGGCTGACGACTCGCACCCCTGGCTTGGTGCGAGTGGCAGGAACAGGCCGGGCCGGGCTGGCGGCGCGCACCATAGGCTTGGTGCGAGTGGCAGGAACAGGCCGGGCCGGGCTGGCGATGCACACCGTAGGCTTGGTGCGAGTGGCAGGAACAGGCCGGGCCGAGCTGGCGACGCGCACCGTAGGCTTGGTGCGAGTGTCAGGAACAGGCCGGGCCGGGCTGGCGATGCGCACCGTAGGCTTGGTGCGAGTGGCAGGAACAGGCCGGGCCGGGCCGGGCTGGCGACGCGCACCGTAGGCTTGGTGCGAGTGGCAGGAACAGGCCGGGCCGGGCTGGCGACGCGCACCATTAGCTTGGTGCGGGGAGCAGGAACAGGCCGGGCCGGGCTGGCGACGTGCACCATTAGCTTGGTGCGGGGAGCAGGAACAGGCCGGGCCGGGCTGACGACGCGCACCATTAGCTTGGTGCGGGGAGCAGGAACAGGCCGGGCCGGGCTGGCGACGCGCACCGTAGGCTTGGTGCGAGGGGCAGGAACAGGCCGGGCCGGGCTGGCGACGCACACCGTAGGCTTGGTGCGAGTGGCAGGAACAGGTCGGGCCGGGCTGGCGACGCGCACTGTAGGCTTAGTGCGAGTGGCAGGCACAGGCCGGGCCGGGCTGGCGACGCGCACCATCAACTTAGTGCGGGGAGCAGGAACGGGCCGGACCGGACTGGTGACGCACACCACTTGCTTGGTGTGAGGAGCGGGACTGGGTTTCGTCATAACCCTCCGCTCCCTCAGCTGCCTACACAGTTCCTCTCGCCGTGCCTCTATTCTCACCTTCTCCCTTATCGCCTCCAGTAGCTCCACCCTCTGCACCACTAACTCCTGCTCCCTCTGCACCAATAGCCCCCTTAACCTGGTGGCCTCCTCACCTAACCTCCTAATACGCCCTGTAGCTGCCTCCTGCTGCCCCGTCGCCCATGCCGTGTGCCCCCCCCTAATTTTTTTTTGGGGTTGCCTCTCGTCTGTCCGACGACGACACTGTTGACGCCGTTGCTCCTCTCTCCGTCGCGCCTCTACCGTCTCCTTCCATGGACGGCGATCCATCCCGGCCTGGATTTCCTCCCAGGTCCAGGACCCCTGCCCGTCCATTATCTGCTCCCACGTCCAGGCTGCCTGCTCCTGGACACGCTGCTTGGTCCTGGTATGGTGGGATCTTCTGTCACGATCGTTGAACGGAGTAGACCAAGGCGCAGCGTGATGAGCGAACATACTTTATTATCTTTAGTGATAATAATAACAAAACAACAAACGATAACGACACGTGAAGTCCTAGGTTTAACACAACCAACTGTTTAAATATGGTTCCCAATCAGAGACAACCAGCAACAGCTGACACTCGTTGCCTCTGATTGGGAACCACTCTGGCCAACATAGAAATACAAAACTAGATTCCCGACATAGAACAACAACACATAGAATCTACACACCCTGGCTCAACATATAGAGTCCCCAGAGCCAGGGTGTGACAAGAAAACTCTATTTATATCTTTGTCTTTTTAGAATCTATATCTATATCTATCTATATCTATATGTCTTTTTTAGAAAACTCCATCCATATCTATATATCTTTTTTGAAAACTCCATCCATATCTCTATATCTTTTAGAAAACTATCTATATCTCTGACTTTTTAGAAAACTCTATTTATATCTCTATGACTTTTTAGAAAACTTTATCTATATCTCTATGTCTTTTTAGAAAACTATGGGGGAAAAAGTATTTAGTCAGCCACCAATTGTGCAAGTTCTCCCACTTAAAAAGATGAGAGAGGCCTGTCATTTTCATCATAGGTACACGTCAACTATGACAGACAAAATGAGAAAAAAAATACAGAAAATCACATTGTAGTATTTTTTATGAATTTATTTGCAAATTATGATGGAAAATAAGTATTTGGTCAATAACAAAAGTTTCTCAATACTTTGTTATATACCCTTTGTTGGCAATGACACAGGTCAATTGTTTTCTGTAAGTCTTCACAAGGTTTTCACACACTGTTGCTGGTATTTTGGCCCATTCCTCCATGCAGATCTCCTCTAGAGCAGTGATGTTTTGGGGCTGTCGCTGGGCAACACGGACTTTCAACTCCCTCCAAAGATGTTCTATGGGGTTGAGATCTGGAGACTGGCTAGGCCACTCCAGGACCTTGAAATGCTTCTTACGAAGCCACTCCTTCGTTGCCCGGGCGGTGTGTTTGGGATCATTGTCATGCTGAAAGACCAAGCCACGTTTCATCTTCAATGCCCTTGCTGATGGAAGGAGGTTTTCACTCAAAATATCATGATACATGGCCCCAATCATTCTTTCCATTACACGGATCAGTCGTCCTGGTCCCTTTGCAGAAAAACAGCCCCAAAGCATGATGTTTCCACCCCCATGCTTCACAGTAGGTATGGTGTTCTTTGGATGCAACTCAGCATTCCTTGTCCTCCAAACCGCCGAGTTGAGTTTTTAACAAAAAGTTCTATTTTGGTTTCATCTGACCATATGACATTCTCCCAATCCTCTTCTGGATCATCCAAATGCACTCTAGCAAACTTCAGACGGGCCTGGACATGTACTGGCTTAAGCAGGGGGACACGTATGGCACTGCAGGATTTGAGTCCCTGGCGGCGTAGTGTGTTACTGATGGTAGGCTTTGTTACTTTGGTCCCAGCTCTCTGCAGGTCATTCACTAGGTCCCCCCGTGTGGTTCTGGGATTTTTGCTCACCGTTCTTGTGATCATTTTGACCCCACGGGGTGAGATCTTGCGTGGAGCCCCAGATCGAGGGAGATTATCAGTGGTCTTGTATGTCTTCCATTTCCTAATAATTGCTCCCACAGTTGATTTCTTCAAACCAAGCTGCTTACCTATTGCAGATTCAGTCTTCCCTGCCTGGTGCAGGTCTACAATTTTGTTTCTGGTGTCCTTTGACAGCTCTTTGGTCTTGGCCATAGTGGAGTTTGGAGTGTGACTGTTTGAGGTTGTGGACAGGTGTCTTTTATACTGATAACAAGTTCAAACAGGTGCCATTAATACAGGTAACGAGTGGAGGACAGAGGAGCCTCTTAAAGAAGAAGTTACAGGTCTGTGAGAGCCAGAAATCTTGCTTGTTTGTAGGAGACCAAATACTTATTTTCCACCATAATTTGCAAATAAATTCATAAAAAATCCTACAATGTGATTTTCCGGAATTGTTTTCTCAATTTGTCTGTCATAGTTGACTTGTACCTATGATGAAAATTACAGGCCTCTCTCATCTTTTTAAGTGGGAGAACTTGCACAATTGGTGGATGACTAAATACTTTTTTTCCCCACCGTATATCTCTGTCTTTTTAGAAAACTATCTATATCTCTGACTTTTTAGAAAATTCCTTATATCTGACTTTTTAGAAAACTCCATCCATATCTCTATATCGTTTAGAAAACTCTATTTATATCTCTATGACTTTTTAGAAAACTCTATCTACATCTCTGTCATTTTAGAAAACTATATATCTCAATCTCTTTTTAGACAAATCCAATTCTCTGTATTTGTAGAAAACTCTACCTACAGTGAGTGAAAAAAGTATTTGATCCCCTGCTGATTTTGTACGTTTGCCCACTGACAAAGAAACGATCAGTCTATAATTTTAATGGTAGGTTCATTTGAACAGTGAGAGATAGAATAACAACAAAAAAATCCTGAAAAACGCATGTCAAAAATCTTATAAATTGATTTGCTTTTTAATGAGGGAAAAAAGTATTTGACCCCTCTGCAAAACATGACTTAGTACTTGGTGGCAAAACCCTTGTTGGCAATCACAGAGGTCAGACGTTTCTTGTAGTTGGCCACCAGGTTTGCAAACATCACAGGTGGGATTTCGTCCCACTCCTCTTTGCAGATCTTCTCTAAGTCATTAAGGTTTTGTGGCTGACGTTTGGCAACTCGACCCTTCAGCTCCCTCCACAGATTTTCTATGGGATTAAGGTCTGGAGACTGGCTAGGCCACTCCAGGACCTTAATGTGCTTTCTTCTTGAGCCACTCCTTTGTTGCCTTGTCCGTGTGTTTTGGGTCATTGTCATGCTGGAATACACATCCACAACCCATTTTCAATGCCCTGGCTGAGGGAAGGAGGTTCTCACCCAAGATTTGACGGTACATGGCCCCGTCCATCGTCCTTTGATGCGGTGAAGTTTTCCTTTCCCCTTAGGGGAAAAACACCCCCAAAGCATAATGTTTCCACCTCCATGTTTGACGGTGGGGATGGTGTTCTTGGGGTCATAGGCAGCATTCCTCCTCATCCAAACATGGTGAATTGAGTTGATGCCAAAGAACTCCATTATGGTCTCATCTGACCACAACACTTTCACGCAGTTCTCCTCTGAATCATTCAGATGTTCATTGGCAAACTTCAGACGGGCATGTATATGTGCTTTCTTGAGCAGGGGGACCTTGCGGGCGATGCAGGATTTCAGTCCTTCACGGCGTAGTGTGTTACCAATTGTTTTCTTGGTGACTATGGTCCCAGCTGCCTTGAGATCATTGACAAGATCCTCCCGTGTAGTTCTGGGCTGATTCCTCACCGTTCTCATGATCATTGCAACTCCATGAGTTGAGATCTTGCATGGAGCCCCAGGCCAAGGGAGATTGACAGTTCTTTTGTGTTTCTTCCATTTGCGAATAATCGCACCAACTGTTGTCACCTTCTCACCAAGCTGCTTGGCGATGGTCTTGTAGCCCATTCCAGCCTTGTGTAGGTCTACAATCTTGTCCCTGACATCCTTGAAGAGCTCTTTGGTCTTGGCCATGGTGGAGAGTTTGGAATCTGATTGATTGATTGCTTCTGTGGACAGGTGTCTTTTATACAGGTAACAAACTGAGATTAGGAGCACTCCCTTTAAGAGTGTGCTCCTAAACTCAGCTCGTTACCTGTATAAAAGACACATGGGAGCCAGAAATCTTTCTGATTGAGAGGGGGTCAAATCCTTATTTCCCTCATTAAAATGCAAATCAATTTATAACATTTTTGACATGCGTATTTCTGGAATTTGTTGTTGTTATTCTGTCTCTCACTGTTCAAATAAAACTACCATTACAATTATAGACTGATCATTTCTTTGTCAGTGGGCAAACGTACAAAATCAGCAGGGGATCAAATACTTTTTTCCCCTCACTGTATATCTATATCTCTTTTTAGAAAACTATCTATACCTCTGTCTTTCTATATCTATGTCTTTTTACAAAACTATCTATATCTCTATGTCTTTTTAGAAAACTCTATCAACATCTCTGTCATTGTAGAAAACTATCTATATCTCTATCTCTTTTTAGACAAATCCATAACTCTGTCTTTATAGAACAATCTATCTACAGTGCGGAGAACAAGTATTTGATACACTGCCGATTTTTCAGGTTTTCCTACTTACAAAGCATGTAGAGGTCTGTAATTTTTTATCATAGGTACACTTCAACTGTGAGAGACGGAATCTAAAACAAAAATCCAGAAAATCACATTGTATGATTTTTAAGTAATTCATTTGCATTTTATTGCATGACATAAGTATTTGATACATCAGAAAAGCAGAACTTAATATTTGGTACAGAAACCTTTGTTTGCAATTACAGAGATAATACATTTCTTCTAGGTCTTGACCAGGTTTGCACACACTGCAGCAGGGATTTTGGCCCACTCCTCCATACAGACCTTCAGATCCTTCAGATTTCGGGGCTGTCGCTGGGCAATACAGACTTTCAGCTCCCTCCAAAGATTTTCTATTGGGTTCAGGTCTGGAGACTGGCTAGGCCACTCCAGGACCTTGAGATGCTTCTTACGGAGCCACTCCTTAGTTGCCCTGGCTGTGTGTTTCGGGTCGTTGTCATGCTGGAAGACCCAGCGACGACCCATCTTCAATGCTCTTACTGAGGGAAGGAGGTTGTTGGCCAAGATCTTGCGATACATGGCCCCATCAATCCTCCCCTCAATACGGTGCAGTCGTCCTGTCCCCTTTGCAAAAAAGCATCCCCAAAGAATGAAGTTTCCACCTCCATGCTTCACGGTTGGGATGGTGTTCTTAGGGTTGTACTCATCCTTCTTCTACCTCCAAACACGGCGAGTGGAGTTTAGACTAAAACACTCTATTTTTGTCTCATCAGACCACATGACCTTCTCCCATTCCTCCTCTGGATCATCCAGATGGTCATTGGCAAACTTCAGACGGGCCTGGACATGCGCTGGCTTGAGCAGGGGGACCTTGCGTGCACTGCAGGATTTTAATCCATGACGGCGGAGTGTGTTACTAATGGTTTTCTTTGAGACTGTGGTCCCAGCTCTCTTCAGGTCATTGACCAGGTCCTGCCGTGTAGTTCTGGGCTGATCCCTCACCTTCCTCATGATCATTGATGCCCCACGAGGTGAGATCTTGCATGGAGCCCCAGACCGAGGTTGATTGACCGTCATCTTGAACTTCTTCCATTTTCTAATAATTGCGCCAACAGTTGTTGCCTTCTCACCAAGCTGCTTGCCTATTGTCCTGTAGCCCATCCCAGCCTTGTGCAGGTCTACAATGTTATCCCTGATGTCCTTACACAGCTCTCTGGTCTTGGCCATTGTGGAGAGTTTGGAGTCTGTTTGATTGAGTGTGTGGACAGGTGTCTTTTATACAGGTAACGAGTTCAAACAGGTGCAGTTAATACAGGTAATGAGTGGATAACAGGAGGGCTTCTTAAAGAAAAACTAACAGGTCTGTGAGAGCCGGAATTCTTACTGGTTGGTAGGTGATCAAATACTTATGTCATGCAATAAAATGCAAATTAATTATTTAAAAATCATACACTGTGATTTTCTGGATTTTTGTTTTAGATTCCGTCTCTCACAGTTGAAGTGTACCTATGATAAAAAATTACAGACCTCTACATGCATTGTAAGTAGGAAAACCTGCAAAATCGGCAGTGTATCAAATACTTGTTCTCCCCACTTTATATCTATATCTCTTTTTAGAAAACTCTATCTATATTTCTTTTTAGAAAACTCTATCTATATCGCTTTCTTTTTTTGTTGAAAACTCTAGCTATCTCTATGTGTATTTAGAAAACTCTATCTTTATCTCTGTCTTTTTAGAAAATTCCATATCTCTAAATCTTTTTAGAAAACAATCTATATCTTAGTGTTTTTAGACAAATACATATCTCTGTCTTTATAGAAAACTCTACCTATATCACTATCTATTTTTTGAAAACTTTATTTATGTCTCTTTCTCTTTTTTAGAAAACGATTTGTTCTCTCACAATTTTTTTTTGCTGTGTGTGTGCTCTTGAACAGAAAAAGGGAGAAGGGAGAGGATGATTTGGTTATTTGTGGAGATTTATTTGTTTGTGGTATTTGTGTGTTTATGGATGTTTGTGCAGGGCATGTTTCTTTATTAGGGTGTGTGTGTGTGTGGTTTAAATAAGTAATGAGAGTCCAGGTTGCTGCTGTCCAGCAGGTTTGTTGGCCGGCCTGAGGTCCACGCTGCTCTCTAGATTCAGGAGCAGCCAGTACATGTATCAAATGAAATCCAGATGAGGAACTTTAAAGGGGGAGGGCTTTCTATCTGACCTCACATATTTGTGTTTGAAGTCCCCTCTGTCTGAATACACCCATTGTCCATTATTGGAGAGGCCCATTTGTCTTGGACCTCCACAGGACACCATCTAACCATCTGAAGAAGTACTTTGAAATGTTATGTTGCCTCAAATATCCTGTTGTGCAGTATGTTTGCTACAGTTGCCTGAATTAGATTTTCCACACATATTGTAGTTAAATTGTAGTTCACAAATCCATAAATATAAGTTAACCGAACACACAAAGGGCTGGGGATGTTGTTTTCAATGTCTCTTCATTCTCATATTTGAAAAATAAATAAATAAAGTATATATATATATTTTATTAAATTGCAAAGTCACAGCTGTTCATTAAGACTCTGTTTCTTTTTTGTTTCTTGTTGTGTGTACGGACGGACCCCAGGAAGATTAGCTGTTGTAATGGCAGCATCAGATAATCAAGATAAAGAGCAGAGCCATTCTGCACCTCATAGTGTTCACCAGAGATTGTTGTTATATTTTAGTTCCCATCAACTCAAAGCCGTTTGTTATGACTTAATAGACACTCATTAGCAAAGCCACAGCTGGTCATTAATATTCAGGTTCTTAAAAAAAAAAAAGAAAAGAAGGGAAGAACACCGTCATTCTGCACGTCATCATATTTGTATTGTAAATTCTATTCTGTGAACATCTGGCGTGGTTTAATGTTGGTAGTAATTTCTCTGAGGTCTCTGAGGGTGACGGCCATCCTAACCTCTGTGTTTTTGTGGCTTAAGTCCCAAATGGCACCCTGTTCTCTATATAGTGCACTACTTTTGAACAGGCCCCATAGGGCTCTGGACTAAAGTAGAGCACTATGTAGGGAATAGGGTGTCATCTGGGATGCAGCCTGTGTCTAGAGACACCTGCTAATTTACTGTGTAATGGTGTGTGTTGGCTGTCAGGGCCCGGGGGGCTGACGAGGGGCGGACGGGGGACGGGGGGGATCTGTGCAGGGCCGAGCCAGTAATTGGGGAGTACATTTCTTTTCAGCTTGTTCATCCAATGTGTTTAATCCTGCCAGGCGGTCTTTCAAGCTGGGCCAAATGACAACAGCATTAAGTGTTGAGCCATGCTTTCCCTACAACAAGAGAATAACACCACAGAAAACTCTGTCTCTTTGTTGGGGATGGAGGGGTGGAGGGGTGGAGGGGTGGAGGGATGGAGGGGTGGAGGATGGATGGATGGAGGGATGGAGGGGTGGAGGATGGAGGGGTGGAGGAGGGATGGATGGAGTGATGGAGGGATGGAGGATGGATGGAGGGGTGGAGGGGTGGAGGATGGAGGGGTGGAGGATGGATGGAGGGGTGGAGGGAGGGATGGAGGGGTGGAGGATGGATGGAGGGGTGGAGGGAGGGATGGAGGATGGAGGGAGGGAGGGATGGAGGGGTGGAGGATGGATGGAGGGAGGGATGGAGGGGTGGAGGATGGGTGGATGGAGGGATGGAGGGGTGGAGGATGGAGGGGTGGAGGGATGGAGGGGTGGAGGGGTGGAGGGGTGGAGGATGGATGGATGGAGGGATGGAGGGGTGGAGGATGGATGGAGGGGTGGAGGGAGGGATGGAGGGGTGGAGGATGGATGGAGGGGTGGAGGGGTGGAGGGGTGGAGGATGGATGGATGGAGGGATGGAGGGGTGGAGGATGGATGGAGGGGTGGAGGGAGGGATGGAGGGGTGGAGGATGGATGGAGGGGTGGAGGGAGGGATGGAGGGGTGGAGGGGTGGAGGGGTGGAGGATGGATGGATGGAGGGATGGAGGGGGTGGAGGATGGATGGATGGAGGGATGGAGGGATGGAGGATGGATGGAGGGAGGGATGGAGGATGGATGGAGGGAGGGATGGAGGGGTGGAGGATGGATGGATGGAGGGATGGAGGGGTGGAGGATGGAGGGGTGGAGGGATGGAGGGGTGGAGGGGTGGAGGGGTGGAGGATGGATGGATGGAGGGATGGAGGGGTGGAGGATGGATGGAGGGGTGGAGGGAGGGATGGAGGGGTGGAGGATGGATGGAGGGGTGGAGGGAGGGATGGAGGGGTGGAGGATGGAGGGGTGGAGGGATGGAGGGGTGGAGGGGTGGAGGATGGATGGATGGAGGGATGGAGGGGTGGAGGATGGATGGATGGATGGAGGGATGGAGGGATGGAGGATGGATGGAGGGAGGGATGGAGGGGTGGAGGATGGATGGAGGGAGGGATGGAGGGGTGGAGGATGGATGGATGGAGGGATGGAGGGGTGGAGGATGGAGGGGTGGAGGATGGAGGGGTGGAGGGATGGAGGGGTGGAGGGGTGGAGGGGTGGAGGATGGATGGATGGAGGGATGGAGGGGTGGAGGATGGATGGATGGAGGGATGGAGGGGTGGAGGATGGATGGATGGAGGGATGGAGGGGTGGAGGGATGGAGGGGTGGAGGGGTGGAGGATGGATGGATGGAGGGATGGAGGGGGTGGAGGATGGAGGGGTGGAGGATGGATGGATGGAGGGATGGAGGGGTGGAGGATGGAGGGATGGAGGATGGATGGATGGAGGGGTGGAGTGGTGGAGGGGTGGAGGGATGGAGGATGGATGGATGGAGGGGTGGAGTGGTGGAGGGGTGGAGGGATGGAGGGGTGGAGGGGTGGAGGGATGGATGGATGGAGGGATGGAGGGATGGAGGGGTGGAGGGGTGGAGGATGGAGGGATGGAGGGATGGAAGGGTGGAGGGGTGGAGGGGTGGAGGGGTGGAGGATGGAGGGGTGGAGGGGTGGAGGGATGGAGGGGTGGAGGGATGGAGGATGGAGGGATGGAGGGATGGTGGGATGGAGGGGTGGAGGGGTGGAGGGATGGAGGGGTGGAGGGGTGGAGGATGGAGGGATGGAGGGATGGTGGGATGGAGGGATGGAGGGGTGGAGAATGGAGGGATGGAGGGATGGAGGGGTGGAGGATGGAGGGGTGGAGGGGTGGAGGGATGGAGGGATGGTGGGATGGAGGGGTGGAGGATGGAGGGGTGGAGGGGTGGAGGGATGGAGGGATGGTGGGATGGAGGGGTGGAGGGGTGGAGGGATGGAGGGGTGGAGGGGTGGAGGATGGAGGGATGGAGGGATGGTGGGATGGAGGGGTGGAGGGGTGGAGGGATGGAGGGACTAAGAGAGAGGAGAGAAAGGAATAATAGACATAAACTGATCTCGTTAACATTCCGAGAGACACTCCTGTTCTCCACCCCCCCCCCCCCCCCCCCCCACCACCACCACCACCCTCCCTAATTTTTCACCCACCCTCCCTAATTTCACCCCTGTCCCCCAACTAGCTCTCTAGAACTTCACCTCCTCCCCCAACTAGTTAACAGCAGAACTTCACCTCCTCCCCCAACTAGTTAACAGCAGAACTTCACCTCCTCCTCCCCCAGCTAGCTAGCAGCAGAACTTCACCTCCTCCTCCTCCAACTAGTTAACAGCAGAACTTCACCACCTCCTCCCCCAGCTAGCTAGCAGCAGAACTTCACACAGCCAGACCCAGTGTAAGCAGGGCAGGATGAGTAGACCGGCTGGCGCAGAGCTCCAGAGTGGAGCACAGGGGGCCCGGCCAGCCAGGCAGCCAAAGCCCCAGGGTGAGAACCAGCGCCAGGGCAGGACGCATCCCACATCCCTCCTCTCCTCTCCCAGCTATGATAATCAAACAGTGGTGTGCATCCTCTGCTCTGCTCTTCTCTTGGCTCTGCGCCGACAGACAGACTCACTATGGTCTGATAAACAAGGCTCAAGGGTCTCTCACTGACAAAATATTTTTGTTTGCTCAGTTTCCTTTATTTTTCTCTTTCTTTTCTCATTCCCACATTCTCTCCCTTTTCTCCCATTTTTCCATCCCGACCTCCTCCACCTCTCCCGACTGCAAAATTGTTTCTCAGATTCATGGCAAAATGTGTAGAGTAGCAGAAAATTAGCTAAGAGATTCTTGAAAGTCGGGACAATCATTGTCCAGCAGGGAAACTTTATTTTTATAGTTGAAAAGTAGATGTTGTTGCACTATTTTAGCTTAAAATGTTAGGGGAATTTTACAAGGGAAAATATTTGTTTTTGGAATTTTCTAAATACTTTGAATATTATTAATTTCCATGTCAGGTCTATGCCTGAAAATGCCCTTGTCCGGAGCAAAGGATCCCAATTTCAAACTCTCCAAAAAAAAAACTGGCAATAATGGATAGTAACTGAAAAAGTATCTTATGTAGTTTCTTGCAATAGCCCTCTGTGACTTTAAATAATATTTCTCTCAAAACTGTGATTTCTAAAAGATGTGTCTGGAGTTTTGGTCAACTCCGTCAGATTGGTCTAA
>CM072237.1:3232193-3254693 GCA_036851935.1 Coregonus suidteri
AGAAACAAAGAGCACGAGAAGGGGAGGGATGGAAGAGAAGAATGGTGTTGAAGCTACAGATGAGTTAGGTCTTAGAACGGCTGCCATGTTCGCGTCTTCATTCTCTAAATGTTGGCGATGAACAAAGTTCCCTCTGAAATGACTTGCTGTAAACAAGCGAAACAGAGCAGCCGAATTTAAGACGTTTTTATTGATTAGTATTCAGGATAATGTGTATGACCGTCTGTACTGTTGCATATCTGCTTTCACTGGACATCTTCATAGTTTTTTTTTATAAACGATCAGTATTAAAACGGCACAACGCGGAAGCGTTAAACTATCATTTAGCAACGGCCATGGAGGAGAAATTGGCGCTCTCGGAACAGTCAGACAGAAACCGCTTTTGCCCAACTCTCTATATAGATGACTCTGGGTTAGGGTTGGTGAGGGTTAGATGGGTTCAGATGGAGGCTGTTATATTTGTAGTCAGAAGGGGGAGGAATAGAGGATGACTCAGTGAGAAAAAGTCTGCATCTCAAATGGCACCCTATCCCCTATATAGTGCACTACTTTTGACCAGAGGCCCTGTTCAAAGTAGTGCACTATATAGGAAATAGGGTACCATTTGGGATGAATCCATGGATCCTTCATCATCTGATTCATCTTAGACACTTAACCAATTTCATGTGTTACAATCTTTAAAGCAGAACCCTGAATGTAATGGCATACGGACACTGGCACTGATGGCGTAAAATAAAATGACTTATGTTTTTTATAGATTTTATTTGCCACAGTCAGCTGTTGCCAGTCAGTGTTTACAGCCTGTTACAGTGCTACAGTATCAAACCCACAGTAATGTATATAACTCCACATTACTGTATATAACTCCACATTACTGTATATAACTCCACATTACTGTATATAACTCCACATTACTGTATATAACTCCACATTACTGTATATAACTCCATATTACTGTATATAACTCCACATTACTGTATATAACTCCACATTACTGTATATAACTCCACATTACTGTATATAACTCCACATTACTGTATATAACTCCACATTACTGTATATAACTCCACATTACTGTATATAACTCCACATTACTGTATATAACTCCACATTACTGTATATAACTCCACATTACTGTATATAACTCCATATTACTGTATATAACTCCACATTACTGTATATAACTCCACATTACTGTATATAACTCCACATTACTGTATATAACTCCACATTATTGTATATAACTCCACATTACTGTATTAACTCCACATTACTGTATATAACTCCACATTACTGTATATAACTCCACATTACTGTATATAACTCACATTACTGTATATAACTCCACATTACTGTATATAACTCCACATTACTGTATATAACATATTACTGTATATAACTCCACATTACTGTATCTAACTCCACATTACTGTATATAACTCCACATTACTGTATATAAACACATACTGTATATAACTCCACTACTCCACATTACTGTATATAACTCCACATTACTGTATATAACTACATATTACTGTATATAACTCCACATTACTGTATATAACTCCACATTACTGTATATAACTCCACATTACTGTATATAACTCCACATTACTGTATATAACTCCACATTACTGTATATAACTCCACATTACTGTATATACTACATATTACTGTATATACTCCACATTACTGTATATAACTCCACATTACTGTATATAACTCCACATTACTGTATATAACTCCATTACTGTATATAACTCCACATTACTGTATATAACTCCACATTACTGTATATACTCCATATTACTGTATATAACTCCACATTACTGTATATAACTCCACATTACTGTATATAACTCCACATTACTGTATATTTACATTTACATTTACGTCATTTAGCAGACGCTCTTATCCAGAGCGACTTACATAACTCCACATTATATAACTTCATATTACTGTACTCTGCTCCACATCTGTACCACATAAACACATGAAGTTACTACTACTACTACTACTACTACTACTACTACTACTACTACTACTACTACTACTACTACTACTACTACTACTATTACTACTACTACTACTACTATTACTACTACTATTACTATTATTATCATTACTATTATTATCATTATTACTACTATTAAATATTACTACTACTACTACTATTACTATTATTATTACTATCACTACTATTACTATTACTACTACTACTATTAATATTAATACTACTACTACTAAAATACTACTATTTATATTACTACTGTTACTATTACTACTATTACTACTACTACTACTACTACTACTACTACTATTACTACTACTACTACTACTACTACTACTACATTACTACTACTACTACTACTACTACTATTATTACCTCTATCATTACTACTACTACTATTATTACTAATATCACTACTATTACTACTACTACTACTACTATTACTACTATTACTACTACTACTACTATTACTACTACTACTATTACTATTACTACTATTGCTACTACTACTACTACTACTACTACTACTACTACTACTACTACTACTATTATTACTACTATTAATACTATTACTACTACTATTACTACTACTACTATTACTACTACTACTACTACTACTACTACTACTACTACTACTACTACTACTACTACTACTACTACTACTACTATCACTACTATTATTATTATAATAATTATTATAAAGACCTCAGAAACTCTCCCACCACCCACATAACATGACATAACATAACATCACATGACACAACATGACATCACCAGTCTCTCTCAGGGCATTGCTTAATTTCAGTAAGGAGGAAGCTAGCTCCACATAGCCTGCTGTACTCCCCCCTCCCCTTACCCCTTTCCCACTCACCTCTCTCCCCCCTCCCCTTACCCCTTTCCCACTCACCTCTCTCCCCCTCCCCCTCTCCCTCCCCCTCTCCCCCACTCCCTCTCCCCCTCCCCCTCCCCCACTACTCCATGCCACTCCCCCACTTCCCCTCTCTCCCACTCCACCTCTCTCCCCCTCCACCTCCCCCTCCCCCTCCCCCTCCCCCCTCCCTCTCCCACTCCACCTCTCTCCCACCCCCTCTCCCACTCCCCCTCCCCCACTACTCCATCCCACTCCCCCTCTCTCCCACTCCACCTCTCTCCAACTCCCCCACTCCCTCTCCCCCTCCCCCTCTCCCTCCCCCTCCCCTCCCCCTCCCCCTCCCTCTCCCTCTCCCTCTCCCCTCCCTCCCCCTACCCCTCCCCCTCCCACTCTCCCTCCCTCTCCCACTCCCCCTCCCCGTCTCCCCCACCCCCAGACCCCATCCCACTCTCCCACTCCCCCCCTCTCTCCCACTCCCCCTCTCTCCCACTCACTCTCTCCCCTCTCCACCACTCCCCCTCTCCCCCTCTCCGCCACACCCCCTCTCCACCACAAATACTTTTAACATTGTTCACAGCTGCAGTGATACACAGACAGACTTCACACCCCCACTTTCCATCCTGATACAGCATGCAGCATGCAGCCAGACAGGCAGGCAGCCAGACAGACAGGCAGGCAGGCAGGCCAGACAGGCAGGCAGGCAGACAGGCAGGCAGACAGGCAGGCAGCCAGATAGACAGACAGGCAGGCAGGCAGGGCAGACAGACATGCAGGCAGCCAGACAGGCATGCAGGCTGCCAGACAGACAGGCTGTAGAGTAAAGGCCTAGCTGGGCTAACACCCAGGGTTCTAAAGTACCAATTTGGATAAAAAATGTCACAACAGGCCTGATGGAAACAGAACATTTTCAGGTAAACTTTCCAAATGTTGACAAAACAAAATACGCTAGACAAGGTAGGATCTTTTTGTCTCTGAAAAATGAATTATGCGAGAAATGTTGGCGGAAAAGCTTTTATGCGCAAATATGGATAGAATAACCATCATATCAAAGTAAAGTTGGAGTCACGCGATGACATGTTGTGTGGTCCTCCCACTACGACTCGTTGGAAAGCATGCAGTTTATTAGGCTACAGATTAAATGAATTATGATGAACTTCACAGGGTGGTGAAAGTGCACGGTGAGGAGCTTGATGCTCCTTTCCAATAAATATTGAGAGTTTTATTCTGGTGACATGATCATCGATGCTTGGCTGCCATTTGTCCATAATAATCTCATTATGTCCGCTATACCCCCACTGTATCCGCCAGCTGTTGGCTAGTGTGTGCCAATAGCAGAGTGGATAAACTCATTATTTAATGCAACATTTTTTGTGAGAAAACCAGCAGTAGAGTTTAAAATGTGATGGAAACCTATTTAACTTGTATTATTTATTCAGTACAGGGGAATTTAACAACAGAAGGTATTTTTATGTGCACTAGGTCCTCACACAGCCTTTTATCCACAACAAGTCAATATGATGGAAACACATACTGTACAGTGGCTTGCGAAACTATTCACCCCCCTTGGCATTTTTCCTATTTTGTTGCCTTACAACCTGGAATTGAAATGGATTTTTTGGGGGGTTTGTATCATTCGCCAAAGTCAATACTTTGTAGAGCCACCTTTTGCAGCAATAACAGCTGCAAGTCTCTTGGGGTATGTCTCTATAAGCTTGGCACATCTAGCCACTGGGATTTTTGCTCATTCTTCAAGGCAAAACTGCTCCAGCTCCTTCAAGATGGATAGGTTCCACTGGTGTACAGCAATCTTTAAGTCATACCACAGATTCTAAATTGGATTGAGGTCTGGGCTTTGACTAGGCCATTCCAAGATATTTAAATGTTTCCCCTTAAACCACTCGAGTGTTGCTTTAGCAGTATGCTTAGGGTCATTGTCCTGCTGGAAGGTGAACCTCCGTCCCAGTCTCAAATCTCTGGAAGACTGAAACAGGTTTCCCTCAAGAATTTCCCTGTATTTAGCGCAATCCATAATTCCTTAAATTCTGACCAGTTTCCCAGTCCCTGCCGATGAAAAACATTCCCACAGCATGCTGCCACCACCATGCTTCACTGTGGGGATGGTGTTCTCAGGGTGATGAGAGGTGTTGGGTTTGCGCCAGACATAGCGTTTTCCTTGATGGCCAAAAAGCTTAATTTTAGTCTCCCACATGCCATTTGGTGAACACCAAATGTGTTTGCTTATTTTTTTTCTTTAAGCGATGGCTTTTTTCTGGCCACTCTTCCATAAAGCCCAGCTCTGTGGAGAGTACGGCTTAAAGTGGTCCTATGGACAGATACTCCAATCTCCGCTGTGGAGCTTTGCAGCTCCTTCAGGGTTATCTTTGGTCTCTTTGTTGCCTCTCTGATTAATGCCCTCCTTGCCTGGTCCGTGAGTTTTGGTGGGCGGCCCTCTCTTGGCAGGTTTGTTGTGGTGCCATATTCTTTCAATTTTTTAATAATTGATTTAATGGTGCTCCGGGGGATGTTCAAATTTTCGGATATTTTTTTATAACCCAACCCTGATCTGTACTTCTCCACAACTTTGTCCCTGACCTGTTTGGAGAGCTCCTTGGTCTTCATGGTGCCGCTTGCTTGGTGGTGCCCCTTGCTTAGTGGTGTTGTAGACTCTGGCGCCTTTCAGAACAGGTGTATAGTTATGCACACTCAAGTTTTCTGTTTTTTTGTCTTCTTGTTTGTTTCACAAACAAAATATATTTTGCATCTTCAAAGTGGTAGCCATGTTGTGTAAATCAAATGATACAAACCCCCCAAAATAGGAAAAATGCCAAGGGGGGGGGGGGGTGAATACTTTCGCAAGCCACTGTAAAGCTTGTGACATTCTGTAGACATCCAGTGGTTCTCCATGGATTCTCCATTTTGAACACGCAAACACACACACACACACGCGCACACACACGCACACACACACACACATGCACACACACACACACACACACACACACACACACGCCTAACCCCTTGGTCAGAGTATTAGAGTGTGGGTGTCTGGGTTAAACAAGTTGTGGGTGGCCGGGTTAAACAAGGTGTGGGTGGCCGGGTTAAACAAGGTGTGGGTGGCCGGGTTAAACAAGATGTGGGTGGCCAGGTTAAACAAGGTGTGGGTGGCCGGGTTAAACAAGGTGTGGGTGGCCGGGTTAAACAAGGTGTGGGTGGCCGTGTTAAACAAGGTTTGGGGTTGTGGGTGCATCATGTGGGAGTTATGTTTTTTAATTTTTTTTATCTGGAACTGCTAACAAGGATGTCTCCTTGACGATTCTAACACTCATGGAATGACGTGTTTGAGACATTACGTCGTTTACCATTTTCCCATGGAGATGTATTACGAAGTCAGTATATATCATGAAGCTAAGACGGATGTAATGCAATCAATCAAAATTCTTTCAGACTCAGGGACAGATACTAAACGCTGTCAGACTGGAATGATCAATGTGATTAATAAGAGTTAAGAAATAGGGCAGATAAAAGTGTGTCCCCATGTGGGCCCTGGTCAAAAGTAGTGGACTACTAAGGAAATAGGATGCCATTTGGGACGCCTGGCCTCCCCCTCCTGGATCTATGGCCAACAAGAGGGAGACTTAATCATTTAAAACAGCACTGATATATTATCATGGTAATGTCATGGGGAAAACCCCTCATCTAGCTGATTGATTCCTTGTCTCTGAGTGTGTATACTGCTGGTGTGTTGAAAATATCTTCATGAAATCAACCCTGACTGTTGTTACCATCACTGAGTGAAACAAAGATGGTGGTTAATATCACATAAAGGACAAACAGAGATGGTGGTTAATATCACATAAAGGACAAACAGAGATGGTTGTTAATATCACATAAAGGACAAACAGAGATGGTGGTTAATATCACATAAAGGACAAACGGAGATGGTGGTTAATATCACATAAAGGACAAACAGAGATGGTGGTTAATATCACATAAAGGACAAACAGAGATGGTTGTTAATATCACAAAAGGACAAACAGAGATGGTGGTTAATATCACATAAAGGACAAACAGAGATGGTGGTTAATATCACATAAAGGACAAACAGAGATGGTGGTTAATATCACATAAAGGACAAACAGAGATGGTGGTTAATATCACATAAAGGACAAACAGAGATGGTGGTTAATATCACATAAAGGACAAACAGAGATGGTGGTTAATATCACATAAAGGACAAACAGAGATGGTGGTTAATATCACATAAAGGACAAACAGACATGGTGGTTAATATCACATAAAGGACAAACAGAGATGGTGGTTAATATCACATAAAGGACAAACAGAGATGGTGGTTAATATCACAGAGATAAAGGACAAACAGAGATGGTGGTTAATATCACATAAAGGACAAACAGAGATGGTGGTTAATATCACATAAAGGACAAACAGAGATGGTGGTATAATAACACATAAAGGACAAACAGAGATGGTGGTTAATATCACATAAAGGACAAACAGAGATGGTGGTTAATATCACATAAAGGACAAACAGAGATGGTGGTTAATATCACATAAAGGACAAACAGAGATGGTGGTTAATATCACATAAAGGACAAACAGAGATGGTGGTTAATATCACATAAAGGACAAACAGAGATGGTGGTTAATATCACATAAAGGACAAACAGAGATGGTGGTTAATATCACATAAAGGACAAACAGAGATGGTGGTTAATATCACATAAAGGACAAACAGAGATGGTGGTTAATATCACATAAAGGACAAACAGAGATGGTGGTTAATATCACATAAAGGACAAACAGAGATGGTGGTTAATATCACATAAAGGACAAACAGAGATGGTGGTTAATATCACATAAAGGACAAACAGAGATGGTGGTTAATATCACATAAAGGACAAACAGAGATGGTGGTTAATATCACATAAAGGACAAACAGAGATGGTGGTTAATATCACATAAAGGACAAACAGAGATGGTGGTTAATATCACATAAAGGACAAACAGAGATGGTGGTTAATATCACACCCTGATGTCTCATTACTCCTGCTAGTAACACCCTGATGTCTCATTACTCCTGCTAGTAACACCCTGATGTCTCATTACTCCTGCTAGTAACACCCTGATGGCTTTCACTATTATTTACTGATTTTCACAATCAGACAAACGGACCTCTGGGTACAGGGAGCCTTGCTGACACCAGCCATCCCAGGGCACTACTCTGCAGAGTAAAGGGCAGACAGGAGATTATATCTCACAAACGCATCATAAAATAATTATTATAATATTAATGTTATATTATGTATTATTTTGTATTATTTCCTGATGGTGAGATCCGAGGGTTTAGTGTAGGTCTTGTATTGGTGCTTCTGCATGGTTTTGAAGGCCTGTGGATATATTCTGGGTCTCATTCATGACCAGTATTACTGCATTAAGAAATATTAGAAAGAAATCCAAGGAAACACTGACTTGGCCAGTGAAGGAATCCTAACCATTCCCTCTATGTGCTGTGAATGTCTTGTGTTTGTCAAGTAGGAATGGATGGTCTCATTGGTACAGCTGTTTGTCAAGTAGGAATGGATGGTCTCATTGCTACAGCTGTTTGTCAAGTAAGAATCAATGGCCTCATTGCTACAGCTGTTTGTCAAGTAGGATTGGATGGTCTCATTGGTACAGCTGTTTGTCAAGTAGGAATGGATGGTCTCATTGGTACAGCTGTTTGTCAAGTAGGAATGGATGGTCTCATTGCTACAACTGTTTGTCAAGTAGGAATGGATGGTCTCATTGCTACAGCTGTTCAAATGCAGCACATTTTTCATGGAGGCCTAGAGACTCACACTAGACAGACAGTAGGTCCTTTATCTAGCTCAGTTAAGACTTACCAGCTGTACTCTTCTACCCTTCTCTCTCTGTAACCAGGAGTAGACTGGAGAGGGAACTTCCCTGAATGTACCCTTCTCTCTCTGTAACCAGGAGTAGACTGGAGAGGGAACTTCCCTGAATGTACCCTTCTCTCTCTGTAACCAGGAGTAGACTGGAGAGGGAACTTCCCTGAATGTACCCTTCTCTCTCTGTAACCAGGAGTAGACTGGAGAGGGAACTTCCCTGAATGTACCCTTCTCTCTCTGTAACCAGGAGTAGACTGGAGAGGGAACTTCCCTGAATGTACCCTTCTCTCTCTGTAACCAGGAGTAGACTGGAGAGGGAACTTCCCTGAATGTACCCTTCTCTCTCTGTAACCAGGAGTAGACTGGAGAGGGAACTTCCCTGAATGTACCCTTCTCTCTCTGTAACCAGGAGTAGACTGGAGAGGGAACTTCCCTGAATGTACCCTTCTCTCTCTGTAACCAGGAGTAGACTGGAGAGGGAACTTCCCTGAATGTACCCTTCTCTCTCTGTAACCAGGAGTAGACTGGAGAGGGAACTTCCCTGAATGTACCCTTCTCTCTCTGTAACCAGGAGTAGACTGGAGAGGGAACTTCCCTGAATGTACCCTTCTCTCTCTGTAACCAGGAGTAGACTGGAGAGGGAACTTCCCTGAATGTACCCTTCTCTCTCTGTAACCAGGAGTAGACTGGAGAGGGAACTTCCCTGAATGTACCCTTCTCTCTCTGTAACCAGGAGTAGACTGGAGAGGGAACTTCCCTGAATGTACCCTTCTCTCTCTGTAACCAGGAGTAGACTGGAGAGGGAACTTCCCTGAATGTACCCTTCTCTCTCTGTAACCAGGAGTAGACTGGAGAGGGAACTTCCCTGAATGTACCCTTCTCTCTCTGTAACCAGGAGTAGACTGGGGAGGAACTTCCCTGAATGTACCCTTCTCTCTCTGTAACCAGGAGTAGACTGGAGAGGGAACTTCCCTGAATGTACCCTTCTCTCTCTGTAACCAGGAGTAGACTGGGGAGGGAACTTCCCTGAATGTACCCTTCTCTCTCTGTAACCAGGAGTAGACTGGGGAGGGAACTTCCCTGAATGTACCCTTCTCTCTCTGTAACCAGGAGTAGACTGGAGAGGGAACTTCCCTGAATGTACCCTTCTCTCTCTGTAACCAGGAGTAGACTGGAGAGGGAACTTCCCTGAATGTACCCTTCTCTCTCTGTAACCAGGAGTAGACTGGAGAGGGAACTTCCCTGAATGTACCCTTCTCTCTCTGTAACCAGGAGTAGACTGGAGAGGGAACTTCCTGAATGTACCCTTCTCTCTCTGTAACCAGGAGTAGACTGTAGAGGGAACTTCCCTGAATGTACCCTTCTCTCTCTGTAACCAGGAGTAGACTGGAGAGGGAACTTCCCTGAATGTACCCTTCTCTCTCTGTAACCAGGAGTAGACTAGAGAGGGAAATGAATTGCTCGTTCTAATCAGGGTAATGAATTGCAGTCTGAGTTCCGAGCTCTTGATTTGAGCCCGCTGCAGCAGTGAGTCCACACATGGTCTGCGTCCCAAATGGCATCCGATTCCCAAATATGGTGGCGCTACATTTCACCAAGGCCCATAAGGTTCTGGTCAGTCAAAAGTAGTGCACTACATAGGGAATAGGGTGCCATTTGAGAAGGCTGCATGGATCAGACAATCACAGCTCCACTCAACCCTTCTGCAGATCTATCCGTACGATAGTCACGGTTCACTGGCCGGTTTCTAAACGTTCTACCATGTAATCACTGGCTCCATTAGACCGGGGAGGCCTATGCAGTACTATAGTTAATGAGAGTGAGAGGAGAGGGTTGGCGTGGGCCAGATCATCAGGCTATATGAGCAGACTAGCCTGGTATATTACATAGGGGTTGGAACTGCTCACATAGCCTGATGATGATAATAATATGATAATAATAATAATAATAATAATAAGCCATTTAGCAGACACTTTTATCCAAAGCGACTTACAGTCATGTGCGCATACATTTTTACGTATGGGTGGTCCCGGGGATCGAACCCACTACCCTGGCGTTACAAGCGCCGTGCTCTACCAATTGAGCTACGTGATCTAGCCACTCCAACCCTCACTCTCACTGCTCAGCTACCCAACTTTACTCTTTAATTCTAACTCTTGCTGTTGCCTTTCTCTCTGTCTTTTGATGAAGGGAGTGGGGCTAGGGGAGCAGATATATTTGTGATCTCTTATTGGGGGGAGTGGGGGGGGGGAGTGGGGGTTAAACTCCCAAAGTCTCTAATCTCCTACATTAAAAGGATGGCAGAAATACTTCCTTTCCTTCCTCCTCACAATACAGCAGCTTAGTACAGCAGCCTTGTTCCTTTAAGCTGTTCCTCTAGCTTTGATTCAACACTTCATTCAAGTCTCTCTCCCCAAGAAGGTGGGAGGTGTGTTTGTGAGACATGACTGACTGTACGGTGGCCAGGATGGGGCATTAGGCACCAATGAGGAATGTTGATAATCTGATTTTCACCAACTTCCACACAGGAAGTTCTTCGTGCATCCCAAATTACACCCTATTCCCTATTTAGTGCACTACTTTTGACCAGAGCCCTGTGGGAATAGGGTGCTATTTGGGACGTAATCCTCCCCTCTCCAAATGTTCAATAATCCTCCAAAAGAAATCATCTATTTCCTTCTCCTTCATCTCATGTGAAAGTACTTTAGCCATTAACCCAGAAACAACTTGTAGGTTGGGTTTAAGTACATTAACCATTAACCCAGGAACACGTTGTAGGTTGGGACTAAAGTACTTTACATCATTTATAACCCAGGAACACCTTGTAGGTTGGGACTAAAGTACTTTACATCATTTATAACCCAGGAACACCTTGTGTTGGGTTGAGCCATTAACCCAGGAACACCTTGTAGGTTGAGAAATACTTTACATTAACCCAGGAACACGTTGTAGGTTGGGACTAAAGTACTTTAGACATCAACCCAGGAACACCTTGTAAATTGGATCTAAAGTATTTTAGACATTAACCCAAGAACACCTTGTAGGTTGGGACTAAAGTACATTACATTAACCTTGTAGGTTGGGTCTGAAGTACTTTACATTCACAAAGAACACCTTGTAGGTTGGGTCTAACGTACTTTAGATATTAACCCAGGAACACCTAGTTGGTTGGGACTAAAGTACACTGCTCAAAAAAATAAAGGGAACACTTAAACAACACAATGTAACTCCAAGTCAATCACACTTCTGTGATATCAAACTGTCCACTTAGGAAGCAACACTGATTGACAATAAATTGCACATGCTGTTGTGCAAATGGAATAGACAACAGGTGGAAATTATAGGCAATTAGCAAGACACCCCCAATAAAGGACTGGTTTTGCAGGTGGTGACCACAGGCCACTTCTCAGTTCCTATGCTTCCTGGCTGATGTTTTGGTCACTTTTGAATGCTGGCGGTGCTTTCACTCTAGTGGTAGCATGAGACGGAGTCTACAACCCACATAAGTGGCTCAGGTAGTGCAGTTCATCCAGGATGGCACATCAATGCGAGCTGTGGCAAGAAGGTTTGCTGTGTCTGTCAGCGTAGTGTCCAGAGCATGGAGGCGCTACCAGGAGACAGGCCAGTACATCAGGAGACGTGGAGGAGGCCGTAGGAGGGCAACAACCCAGCAGCAGGACCGCTACCTCCGCCCTTTGTGCAAGGAGGAGCAGGTGGAGCACTGCCAGAGCCCTGCAAAATGACCTCCAGCAGGCCACAGATGTGCATGTGTCTGCTCAAACGGTCAGAAACAGACTCCATGAGGGTGGTATGAGGGCCCGACGTCCACAGGTGGGGGTTGTGCTTACAGCCCAACACCGTGCAGGACGTTTGGCATTTGCCAGAGAACACCAAGATTGGCAAATTCGCCACTGGCGCCCTGTGCTCTTCACAGATGAAAGCAGGTTCACACTGAGCACATGTGAAAGACGTGACAGAGTCTGGAGACGCCGTGGAGAACGTTCTGCTGCCTGCAACATCCTCCAGCATGACCGGTTTGGCGGTGGGTCAGTCATGGTGTGGGGTGGCATTTCTTTGGCACAGCCCTCCATGTGCTCGCCAGAGGTAGCCTGACTGCCATTAGGTACCGAGATGAGATCCTCAGACCCCTTGTGAGACCATATGCTGGTGCGGTTGGCCCTGGGTTCCTCCTAATGCAAGACAATGCTAGACCTCATGTGGCTGGAGTGTGTCAGCAGTTCCTGCAAGAGGAAGGCATTGATGCTATGGACTGGCCCGCCCGTTCCCCAGACCTGAATCCAATTGAGCACATCTGGGACATCATGTCTCGCTCCATCCACCAACGTCACGTTGCACCACAGACTGTCCAGGAGTTGGCGGATGCTTTAGTCCAGGTCTGGGAGGAGATCCCTCAGGAGACCATCCGCCACCTCATCAGGAGCATGCCCAGGCGTTGTAGGGAGGTCATACAGGCACGTGGAGGCCACACACACTACTGATCCTCATTTTGACTTGTTTTTAAGGACATTACATCAAAGTTGGATCAGCCTGTAGTGTGGTTTTCCACTTTAATTTTGAGGGTGACTCCAAATCCAGACCTCCATGGGTTGATACATTTGATTTCCATTGATCATTTTTGTGTGATTTTGTTGTCAGCACATTCAACTATGTAAAGAAAAAAGTATTTTAATAAGATTATTTCATTCATTCAGATCTAGGATGTGTTATTTTAGTGTTCCCTCTATTTTTTTGAGCAGTGTACTTTACATTAACCCAGGAACATCTTGTAGATTGGGATTAAAGTACTTAACATTAACCCAGGAACACAATGGTGCTTGCCTACGGAGCTGTGAGGGGAACGGCACCTCCGTACCTTCAGGCTCTGATCAGTCCCTACACCCAAACGAGGGCATTGCGTTCATCCACCTCTGGCCTGCTGGCTCCCCTTCCTCTGCGGAAGCATAGTTCCCGCTCAGCCCAGTCAAAACTGTTCGCTGCTCTGGCACCCCAATGGTGGAACAAGCTCCCTCACGACGCCAGGACAGCGGAGTCACTCACCACCTTCCGGAGACATTTGAAACCCCACCTCTTTAAGGAATACCTGGGATAGGATAAAGTAATCCTTCTAACCCCCCCCTTACCCCAACCCACCCCCCCCCAAAAAATTATAATTATATATAATAATAATAATAATAATTTTTAAAAAATTGTCAAGTGGTTATCCCACTGGCTATAAGGTGAGTGCACCTATTTGTAAGTCGCTCTGGATAAGAGCGTCTGCTAAATGACGAAAATGTAAATGTAAATGTAATGGGTATAAAGTACTTCAGCCATTAAATCAGGAACACCTTGTAGGTTGGGAATAAAGTACTTTACATTAACCCAGGAAGACCTTGTAGGTTGGGACCAAAGTACTTTCAACATTAACACAGGAACACCTTGTAGGTTGGGACTAAAGTACTTAACATTAATCCAGGAACACCTTGTAGGTTGGGTTTAAAGTATTTTACATTAACCCAGGAACACCTTGTAGGTTGGGACTAAAGTACTTAACATTAATCCAGGAACACCTTGTAGGTTGGGTTTAAAGTATTTTACATTAACCCAGGAACACCTTGTAGGTAGGGACAAAGTACTTTCCACTAACCCAGGAACACCTTGTAGGTTGGGAATAAAGTACTTCACATTAACCCAGGAACACCTTGTAGGTTTTGTCTGAAGTACTTTACATTCACAAGGATCACCTTGTAGATTGGGACTAAAGTATTTTAGCCATTAACCCAGGAACACCTTGTAGGTTGGGACTAAAGTACTTTAGACATTAACCCCGGAACACCTTGTAGGTTGGGACTAACGTACTTCAGACAGTAATCCAGGAACACCTTGTAGGTTGGGTCTAAAGTACTTTAGACATTAACCCCGGAACACCTTGTAGGTTGGGACTAAAATTCTTCATACATTAACCCAGGAACACCTTTTGGTTTGGGACTAAAGTACTGTACATTAACCCAGGAACACCTTGTAGGTTGGGACTAAACTACTTTACACATTAACCCAGGAGCACCTTGTAGATTGGGACTAAAGTACTGTACATTAACCCAGGGACACCTTGTAGGTTGGGACTAAAGTACTGTACATTAACCCAGGAACACCTTTGTAGGTTGGGACTAAAGTACTGTACATTAACCCAGGAACACCTTGTAGGTTGGGACTAAAGTACTTTAGCCATTAACCCAGGAACACCTTGTAGGTTGGGACTAAAGTACTGTCCATTAACCCAGGAACACCTTGTAGGTTGGGACTAAAATACTTTAGCCATTAACCCAGGAACACCTTGTAGGTTGGGACTAAAGTACTGTCTATTAACCCAGGAACGCCCTTGTAGGTTGGGACTAAAGTACTGTACATTAACCCAGGAACACCTTGTAGGTTGGGACTAAAGTACTTTAGCCATTAACCCAGGAACACCTTGTAGGTTGGGACTAAAGTACTGTCCATTAACCCAGGAACACCTTGTAGGTTGGGACTAAAGTACTTTAGTCATTAACCCAGGAACACCTTGTAGGTTGGGACTAAAGTACTGTACATTAACCCAGGAACACCTTGTAGGCTGGGACTAAAGTACTGTCCATTAACCCAGGAAACCTTGTAGGTTGGGACTAAAGTACTTTAGTCATTAACCCAGGAACACCTTGTAGGTTGGGACTAAAGTACTGTACATTAACCCAGGAACACCTTGTAGGTTGGGACTAAAGTACTTTCCATTAAACCAGGAACACCTTGTAGGTTGGGAATAAAGTACTTCACATTAACCCAGGAACACCTTGTAGGTTTTGTCTGAAGTACTTTACATTCACAAGGATCACCTTGTAGATTGGGACTAAAGTATTTTAGCCATTAACCCACGAACACCTTGTAGGTTGGGACTAGATTACTTTTAGTCATTAACCCAGGAACACCTTGTAGGTTGGAACTAACGTACTTCAGACAGTAACCCAGGAACACCTTGTAGGTTGGGTCTAAAGTACTTTAGACATTAACCCCGGAAACACCTTGTAGGTTGGGACTAAAATTCTTCATATATTAACCAGAAACACCTTTTGGTTTGGGACTAAAGTACTGTACATTAACCCAGGAACACCTTGTAGGTTGGGACTAAACTACTTTACACATTAACCCAGGAGCACCTTGTAGATTGGGACTAAAGTACTGTACATTAACCCAGAAACACCTTGTAGGTTGGGACTAAAGTACTGTACATTAACCCAGGAACACCTTGTAGGTTGGGACTAAAGTACTTTAGTCATTAACCCAGGAACACCTTGTAGGTTGGGACTAAAGTACTGTCCATTAACCCAGGAACACCTTGTAGGCTGGGACTAAAGTACTGTCCATTAACCCAGGAACACCTTGTAGGTTGGGACTAAAGTACTTTAGTCATTAACCCAGGAACACCTTGTAGGTTGGGACTAAAGTACTGTACATTAACCCAGGAACACCTTGTAGGTTGGGACTAAAGTACTTTCCATTAAACCCAGGAACACCTTGTAGGTTGGGAATAAAGTACTTCACATTAACCCAGGAACACCTTGTAGGTTTTGTCTGAAGTACTTTACATTCACAAGGATCACCTTGTAGATTTGGGACTAAAGTATTTTTAGCCATTAACCCACGAACACCTTGTAGGTTGGGACTAGATTACTTTAGTCATTAACCCAGGAACACCTTGTAGGTTGGAACTAACGTACTTTAGCCATTAACCCAGGAACACCTTGTAGGTTGGGACTAAAGTACTTTAGCCATTAACCCAGGAACACCTTGTAGGTTGGGACTAAAGTACTGTCCATTAACCCAGGAACACCTTGTAGGTTGGGACTAAAATACTTTAGCCATTAACCCAGGAACACCTTGTAGGTTGGGACTAAAGTACTGTCTATTAACCCAGGAACGCCTTGTAGGTTGGGACTAAAGTACTGTACATTAACCCAGGAACACCTTGTAGGTTGGGACTAAAGTACTTTAGCCATTAACCCAGGAACACCTTGTAGGTTGGGACTAAAGTACTGTCCATTAACCCAGGAACACCTTGTAGGTTGGGACTAAAGTACTTTAGTCATTAACCCAGGAACACCTTGTAGGTTGGGACTAAAGTACTGTACATTAACCCAGGAACACCTTGTAGGCTGGGACTAAAGTACTGTCCATTAACCCAGGAACACCTTGTAGGTTGGGACTAAAGTACTTTAGTCATTAACCCAGGAACACCTTGTAGGTTGGGACTAAAGTACTGTACATTAACCCAGGAACACCTTGTAGGTTGGGACTAAAGTACTTTCCATTAAACCAGGAACACCTTGTAGGTTGGGAATAAAGTACTTCACATTAACCCAGGAACACCTTGTAGGTTTTGTCTGAAGTACTTTACATTCACAAGGATCACCTTGTAGATTGGGACTAAAGTATTTTAGCCATTAACCCACGAACACCTTGTAGGTTGGGACTAGATTACTTTAGTCATTAACCCAGGAACACCTTGTAGGTTGGAACTAACGTACTTCAGACAGTAATCCAGGAACACCTTGTAGGTTGGGTCTAAAGTACTTTAGACATTAACCCCGGAACACCTTGTAGGTTGGGACTAAAATTCTTCATATATTAACCCAGAAACACCTTTTGGTTTGGGACTAAAGTACTGTACATTAACCCAGGAACACCTTGTAGGTTGGGACTAAACTACTTTACACATTAACCCAGGAGCACCTTGTAGATTGGGACTAAAGTACTGTACATTAACCCAGAAACACCTTGTAGGTTGGGACTAAAGTACTGTACATTAACCCAGGAACACCTTGTAGGTTGGGACTAAAGTACTTTAGTCATTAACCCAGGAACACCTTGTAGTTGGGACTAAAGTACTGTCCATTAACCCAGGAACACCTTGTAGGCTGGGACTAAAGTACTGTCCATTAACCCAGGAACACCTTGTAGGTTGGGACTAAAGTACTTTAGTCATTAACCCAGGAACACCTTGTAGGTTGGGACTAAAGTACTGTACATTAACCCAGGAACACCTTGTAGGTTGGGACTAAAGTACTTTCCATTAAACCAGGAACACCTTGTAGGTTGGGAATAAAGTACTTCACATTAACCCAGGAACACCTTGTAGGTTTTGTCTGAAGTACTTTACATTCACAAGGATCACCTTGTAGATTGGGACTAAAGTATTTTAGCCATTAACCCACGAACACCTTGTAGGTTGGGACTAGATTACTTTAGTCATTAACCCAGGAACACCTTGTAGGTTGGAACTAACGTACTTCAGACAGTAATCCAGGAACACCTTGTAGGTTGGGTCTAAAGTACTTTAGACATTAACCCCGGAACACCTTGTAGGTTGGGACTAAAATTCTTCATATATTAACCCAGGAACACCTTTGGGTTGGGACTAAAGTACTGTACATTAACCCAGGAACACCTTGTAGGTTGGGACTAAACTACTTTACACATTAACCCAGGAGCACCTTGTAGATTGGGACTAAAGTACTGTACATTAACCCAGGAACACCTTGTAGGTTGGGACTAAAGTACTGTACATTAACCCAGGAACACCTTGTAGGTTGGGACTAAAGTACTTTAGCCATTAATCCAGGAACACCTTGTAGGTTGGGACTAAAGTACTGTCCATTAACCCAGGAACACCTTGTAGGTTGGGACTAAAATACTTTAGCCATTAACCCAGGAACACCTTGTAGGTTGGGACTAAAGTACTGTCCATTAACCCAGGAACGCCTTGTAGGTTGGGATTAAAGTACTTTAGTCATTATCCCAGGAACACCTTGTAGGTTGGGACTAAAGTACTGTACATTAACCCAGGAACACCTTGTAGGTTGGGACTAAAGTACTGTACATTAACCCAGGAACACCTTGTAGGTTGGGACTAAAGTACTTTAGCCATTAACCCAGGAACACCTTGTAGGTTGGGACTAAAGTACTGTCCATTAACCCAGGAACACCTTGTAGGTTGGGACTAAAATAATTTAGCCATTAACCCAGGAACACCTTGTAGGTTGGGACTAAAGTACTGTCCATTAACCCAGGAACGCCTTGTAGGTTGGGACTAAAGTACTTTAGTCATTAACCCAGGAACACCTTGTAGGTTGGGACTAAAGTACTGTACATTAACCCAGGAACACCTTGTAGGTTGGGACTAAAGTACTGTACATTAACCCAGGAACACCTTGTAGGTTGGGACTAAAGTACTTTCCATTAACCCAGGAACACCTTGTAGGTTGGGACTAAAGTACTGTAGCTATTAACCCAGGAACACCTTGTAGGTTGGGACTAAAATACTTTAGCCATTAACCCAGGAACACCTTGTAGGTTGGGACTAAAGTACTGTACATTAACCCAGGAACACCTTGTAGGTTGGGACTAAAGTACTGTCCATTAACCCAGGAACACCTTGTAGGTTGGGACTAAAGTAATGTCCATTAACCCAGGGACACCTTGTAGGTTGGGACTAAAGTACTGTCCATTAACCCAGGAACACCTTGTAGTTGGGACTAAAGTACTGTCCATTAACCCAGGAACACCTTGTAGGTTGGGACTAAAGTACTGTCCATTAACCCAGGAACACCTTGTAGGTTGGGACTAGACTATTCTCACTTCTCACTTTGTTTTTTTTATGTGGTCCGGTAGCTTCAGTTGACAGTTTAGTCGTTTATAAAAGATTCTTTGTTTCTGTCACACACACTCCACTGGTTACCATAGCCACAAGTGAGCAGTTACCATTTGAAAGAGTTTGTCAGAAAAAGGGGCAAGCTTCTTTCTTCAATGTTTGTAGCCCACTGCTATGTGTGTGTGTGTGTGTGTGTGTAGGTCCTATATGGAGCTCTGCTCTGAGTAGGGGACTAGGAGTTCACACACTCACACACACACACACACACACACTTATGAGCTAACCACCCCCCGCTGTGAGTGGCACACACACTTCACACCTTCTGTGTGAAACTCTGTCCAGCACCTTTTCTACTTGCCAGTTAACAACACGCTGCAAACTCCTTTTAGAAGTTTCTACTGCCAGTTAACAACACGCTGCAAACTCCTTCTAGAGGTTTCTACTGCCAGTTAACAACACGCTGCAAACTCCTTTTAGAGGTTTCTACTGCCAGTTAACAACACGCTGCAAACTCCTTTTAGAGGTTTCTACTGCCAGTTAACAACACGCTGCAAACTCCTTTTAGAGGTTTCTACTGCCAGTTAACAACACGCTGCAAACTCCTTTTAGAGGTTTCTACTGCCAGTTAACAACACGCTGCAAACTCCTTTTAGAGGTTTCTACTGCCAGTTAACAACACGCTGCAAACTCCTTTTAGAGGTTTCTACTTGCCAGTTAACAACACGCTGCTGCAAACTCATTTTAGAGGTTTCTACTTGCCAGTTAACAACACGCTGCAAACTCCTTTTAGAGGTTTCTACTGCCAGTTAACAACACGCTGCAAACTCCTTTTAGAGGTTTCTACTTGCCAGTTAACAACACGCTGCTGCAAACTCCTTTTAGAGGTTTCTACTGCCAGTTAACAACACGCTGCAAACTCCTTTTAGAGGTTTCTACTTGCCAGTTAACAACACGCTGCAAAACTCCTTTTAGAGGTTTCTACTGCCAGTTAACAACACGCTGCAAACTCCTTTTAGAGGTTTCTACTTGCCAGTTAACAACACGCTGCAAACTCCTTTTAGAGGTTTCTACTTGCCAGTTAACAACACGCTGCAAACTCCTTCTAGAGGTTTCTACTGCCAGTTAACAACACGCTGCAAACTCCTTTTAGAGGTTTCTACTTGCCAGTTAACAACACGCTGCAAACTCCTTCTAGAGGTTTCTACTGCCAGTTAACAACACGCTGCTGCAAACTCCTTTTAGAGGTTTCTACTTGCCAGTTAACAACACGCTGCAAACTTCTTCTAGAGGTTTCTACTGCCAGTTAACAACACGCTGCAAACTCCTTTTAGAGGTTTCTACTTGCCAGTTAACAACACGCTGCTGCAAACTCATTTTAGAGGTTTCTACTTGCCAGTTAACAACATGCTGCAAACTCCTTTTAGAGGTTTCTACTGCCAGTTAACAACACGCTGCAAACTCCTTCTAGAGGTTTCTACTGCCAGTTAACAACACGCTGCAAACTCCTTTTAGAGGTTTCTACTGCCAGTTAACAACACGCTGCAAACTCCTTTTAGAGGTTTCTACTGCCAGTTAACAACACGCTGCAAACTCCTTTTAGAGGTTTCTACTGCCAGTTAACAACACGCTGCAAACTCCTTTTAGAGGTTTCTACTGCCAGTTAACAACACGCTGCAAACTCCTTTTAGAGGTTTCTACTGCCAGTTAACAACACGCTGCAAACTCCTTTTAGAGGTTTCTACTGCCAGTTAACAACACGCTGCAAACTCCTTTTAGAGGTTTCTACTGCCAGTTAACAACACGCTGCAAACTCCTTCTAGAGGTTTCTACTGCCAGTTAACAACACGCTGCAAACTCCTTTTAGAGGTTTCTACTGCCAGTTAACAACACGCTGCAAACTCCTTTTAGAGGTTTCTACTGCCAGTTAACAACACGCTGCAAACTCCTTTTAGAGGTTTCTACTTGCCAGTTAACAACACGCTGCTGCAAACTCCTTTTAGAGGTTTCTACTTGCCAGTTAACAACATGCTGCAAACTCCTTTTAGAGGTTTCTACTGCCAGTTAACAACACGCTGCAAACTCCTTTTAGAGGTTTCTACTGCCAGTTAACAACACGCTGCAAACTCCTTTTAGAGGTTTCTACTGCCAGTTAACAACACGCTGCAAACTCCTTTTAGAGGTTTCTACTTGCCAGTTAACAACACGCTGCTGCAAACTCCTTTTAGAGGTTTCTACTTGCCAGTTAACAACATGCTGCAAACTCCTTTTAGAGGTTTCTACTGCCAGTTAACAACACGCTGCAAACTCCTTTTAGAGGTTTCTACTGCTAGTTAACAACACGCTGCAAACTCCTTTTAGAGGTTTCTACTTGCCAGTTAACAACACGCTGCTGCAAACTCCTTTTAGAGGTTTCTACTTGCCAGTTAACAACATGCTGCAAACTCCTTTTAGAGGTTTCTACTGCCAGTTAACAACACGCTGCAAACTCCTTTTAGAGGTTTCTACTGCCAGTTAACAACACGCTGCAAACTCCTTTTAGAGGTTTCTACTGCCAGTTAACAACACGCTGCAAACTCCTTTTAGAGGTTTCTACTTGCCAGTTAACAACACGCTGCTGCAAACTCCTTTTAGAGGTTTCTACTGCCAGTTAACAGCATGCTGCTGCAAACTCCTTTTAGAGGTTTCTACTTTGAGAGTTAAATGACAGGTTTCTCTTTTAGATAAAACCTAATTAGCATTTTAAAGGAATGAGGGGAGGGGAGGGGAGGGGAGGGTAGGGTAGCTTACGTTTCTTTTCTCACTTATTTTTTTATAACAACGTTAAGTCAAAGTGTGTTGATTGAGACAGTATGAGAGATGGCATTTGTTTTATAGATGTCCTTAAACCATGTTAATTGAGACCCACATACTGTACATAATTGCTGTGTCCCATGGGCCCTGGTCAAAACTATATAAAGATATATATACCATTAGTGATGCACACAATCAGTTCTGGGAGTGGTCAACTCCTTTCTACAGCCTCCACCCGGGG
>CM072237.1:3257193-3309693 GCA_036851935.1 Coregonus suidteri
AAAAGCGTCTGCTAAATGGCATATTATTTATTTATATTATTACTGTAGCTAGTGAAGCCTCGGTAATGTATTGATACATGAACCTGTTTGTCTCTGGGTTTCTGTGTAAACCTTGGATGTTTAGCCTGTTTAAAGTACAATAGAAATGTTAGTAGTTTGTAGTATGACCATCAATAGGGCAGTTGAAGAACAGCCCTCCTTCCTAGAGTTGGTATTGTATGTATCCCTCTGAGAGAGTTGAGATGTGTTTGGGACTTAACAGAAGGTTAATCCTCTCCTTGACTGATTGTATTGTGAGGAGTGGTTCCTGTGGTTCCTGGAAGGGTTTGTTTATCTGTCAGTGTTTAGGGAACGTTAGTGCACCCATCCCTCCCCATTGTCTCTCTGACAGTCTGTTGTTAAACCAGACCCACTATAATGCTCTGTCTGTTGTTAAACCAGACCCACTATAAAAGACCCACTCTGTCTGTCTGTTAAACCAGACCCACTATAATGCTCTGTCTGTTGTTAAACCAGACCCACTATAATGCTCTGTCTGTTGTTAAACCAGACCCACTATAATGCTCTGTCTGTTGTTAAACCAGACCCACTATAATGCTCTGTCTGTTGTTAAACCAGACCTCTATTGCTCTCTCCATCGCCAGATCCTCAGTGGCTTCAAAAGCTCTTTATTTTGGACATTGCATTGAAAGTTGAATTCTTGCTGTCTCCTAAATCTTTAAGGATAACCTTCTATCTCTTCTTCAGTATAGACTTTGCCCACGTCCCAAATAGCACCCTATTCCCTATATAGTACACTACTTGGGCCCTGGTCAAAGGTAGTGCAGTATTTAGGGAATAGGATGCTATTTGGGATGCACCATATGATTTATTTAACTGGGGATCTGCATGATGTTGAATGAATGTGGCATATTGTGTATGTCCAAGCTTTATACTCTTCCTTTGCGTGGGACAGTACTTCAGACTCACTATGGTGTTACTGCTCTGTGTTATGTGGACTAGCTGAGCTGATGGGTAACACTGGTAGATACCCAGGTGTCAGGGAGATAATAAAGTCCCTGTGGAACAAGGATTTAATCTAGCAACCACCGGACTATCTCTGGCAACTGGTTGACTGGTTGGTTGACTGGTTGGTTAACTGGTTGACTGGTTGGTTGATTGAATGACTGGTTGACTGACTGGTTGACTGGTTGACTGGTTGACTGACTGGTTGACTGACTGATTGACTGGCTGGTTGACTGGTTGACTGGCTGGTTGACTGGCTGGTTGACTGACTGGTTGACTGGTTGACTGGCTGGTTGACTGCTGGTTGACTGACTGGACTGGTTGACTGACTGGTTGACTGGTGACTGTTGGTTTGACTGACTGGTTGACTGGTTGACTGGCTGGTTGACTGGTTGACTGGCTGGTTGACTGACTGGTTGACTGGTTGACTGACTGGCTGGTTGACTGGCTGGTTGACTGGCTGGTTGACTGGCTGGTTGACTGACTGACTGGTTGACTGACTGGTTGACTGGTTGACTGTTGGGTTGACTGACTGACTGACTGGTTGACTGACTGGTTGACTGGTTGACTGACTGGTTGACTGGTTGACTGACTGGTTGACTGGTTGACTGACTAGTTGACTGGTGACTGACTGGTTGACTGGTTGACTGACTGGTTGACTGACTGGTTGACTGACTGACTGACTGGTTGACTGACTAGTTGACTGGTTGACTTGTTGACTGACTGGTTGACTGGTGACTGACTAGTTGACTGGTTGACTGGTTGACTGGTGACTGACTAGTTGATTGGTTGACTGACTGGTTGACTGGTTGACTGGATGTTTTTCTGGGTGTCTTCTTTCTAATCAGGTAGTTATTTTAATGTTCACTATATTTCTTGTCTGGCTCTAGTGGCCATTTCTGTTCACCCCATAGCCTCTCAGGGAAGTGTATAGCCCTCAGCGCTGTGGAAGTGATTTGGTAGATGTGCATATTAGCATTGTTGCATGATTGATTGCATGGGACAGAGTGACCATGTCACTTGTTTTTCCCAGAAGCCACTTGTCTACCAATAGAGGTCCACGATGGAAAGGGAATAGGGTTCCATTTGACCAGGACCCATAGGGGATAGGGTGCCATTTGACCAGGACCCATAGGGGATAGGGTGCCATTTGAGGTGCATCCAGAGCCAACAGTCACTCTTGTCTAAATAACATTAGGCCTCACTGAGATAGGGAGAGATTTCTAAATAACATCAGGCCTCACTGAGATCTGGAGAGATTTCTAAATAACATTGACTGGGGTGACAGGAAGCCTGCCCTGTACACGTCACTCTAAATCCCATGGGAATGTGACACTATAAATCCCAACATGTACACTGGCTTCCTGTCACATTCCCATGGGATTTATAGTGACGTGTACAGGGCAGGCTTCCTGTCACATTCCCATGGGATTTATAGTGACGTGTACAGGGCAGGCTTCCTGTCATATTCCCATGGGGATTTAGAGTGACGTGTACAGGGCAGGCTTCCTGTCACATTCCCATGGGATTTAGAGTGACGTGTACAGGGCAGGCTTCCTGTCACATTCCCATGGGAATTAGAGTGACGTGTACAGGGCAGGCTTCCTGTCATATTCCCATGGGATTTAGAGTGACGTGTACAGGGCAGGCTTCCTGTCATATTCCCATGGGATTTAGAGTGACGTGTACAGGGCCCTGTTTCCTGTCACATTCCCATGGGATTTATAGTGACGTGTACAGGGCAGGCTTCCTGTCACATTCCCATGGGATTTAGAGTGACGTGTACAGGGCAGGCTTCCTGTCACATTCCCATGGGATTTAGAGTGACGTGTACAGGGCAGGTTTCCTGTCACATTCCCATGGGATTTAGAGTGACGTGTACAGGGCAGGTTTCCTGTCACATTCCCATGGGATTTATAGTGACGTGTACAGGGCAGGCTTCCTGTCACATTCCCATGGGATTTAGAGTGACGTGTACAGGGCAGGCTTCCTGTCACATTCCCATGGGATTTATAGTGACGTGTACAGGGCAGGTTTCCGGTCACATTTCTTTAGTGACACAGTACACACTGAGGATACCAAACATTAAGAACACCTTTTACCCTCAGAACAGCCTCAATTCGTCGGGACATGGACTCTACAAGGTGTCGAAAGGATTCCACAGGTATGCTGGTCCATGTTGACTCCAATGCTTCCCGCAGTTGTGTCAAGTTGGCTGGATGTCCTTTGGGTGGTGGACCATTCTTGATACACACGGGAAAATGTTGAGCGTGAAAAACCCATCAGCATTGCATTTCTTGACACGCAAACCGGTGCACCTGGTACCTACTACCGTACCCCGTTCAAAGGCACTGAGATATTTTGCCTTGCCCATTCACCCTCTGAATGGCACACAAACAAAATCCAGGTCTCAATTGTCTCAAGGCTTAAAAATCCTTCTTCAACCTGTCTCCTCCCCTTCATCTACACGGATTGAAGTGGATTTAACAAGTGACATCAATAAGGGATCATAGCTTTCACCTGGATTCACCTGGTCAGTCTATGTCATGGAAAGAGCAGGTGTTCCTGATGTTTCGTATACTCAGTTTATAATATCATATTATATATAATTAAAAACAGTAAACTTGTAAAAGATAACTTTGTATTTAATGCACCACTTTGAAAGTGACAATATCAAAATGTTGCTGCGATTTCTCATCATTGTTGCGATCATAAAGGAAAAAACAAAGGCCATATGGTGTTGGTTGTTGATTGAATGTGTACCCCCAACCAATACAAACATGTTGAGCTATGTTTGGGCCATGTAGATCCAACACAGTGAAAGCCATGAGCCAAAACGTCAATACAGGTAAATGCATTTTCATCATTGACCTATAGGGAGCGCTACAGGCCGACCCGGGGCATTGCTGAAATGGCATCATATCAGGTTTTGTCCAACGTGAAAAATTATACATGTGTGCCAATTTTCACGCTTCTATACCTAATAGAACAATATGGTAATTATGGAAGCTTATCTACTGGACCAATGTCTTTCTGTTTATTATGGCTGTCAAGGGGAGGAGAGAAACCACAGTTAGATGAGGAGAGGAGAAGAGAGGAGAGAGGAGGGAGAGGAGAGAGAGGAGGGGAGAGGAGAGGGAGAGGGAGAGGGAGAGGAGAGGAGAGGAGAGGAGAGGAGAGGAGAGGAGAGGAGAGGAGAGGAGAGGAGAGGAGAGGAGAGAGAGGAGAGAGGAGGAGGAGGAGAGAGGAGAGGAGAGGAGGAGAGAGAGGAGGAGGAGAGGAGGAGGAGGAGAGGAGAGGAGAGGAGAGGAGAGGAGAGGAGAGGAGAGGAGAGGAGAGGAGAGGGAGAGAGAGAAGAAGGCTCCCGTTATACAGAATGTTTGTCAATGGTTTGATTTTGAGGTGCTTTGAAGATCGCTAAAGTTTCAGCCTAAAGTAGAGGAAGATTGACAAGTCAGCTAACAGGTCTGCTTCCTCCAGCCTTCCTTATGTAAAACGTTGGATGTGTCCCAAATAGCACCCTATTCCCTATAAAGTGCACTACTTTTGACCAGGGCCCTTTGTAGGAAATAGGGTGCCATTTTGGATACATACATTCAGGGCGCTACCATCCATGCTGTATGTGCAGAGTAGCTCAGCTCTGTCTTGGAACGTACTGGATAGACAACCTTCACCTGATTGGGAAGGTGTGTATTACAATTAGGATATTACTGGTGTCTGCCGGGCAGGTATATTTCAAGAGAGGACGATGGTCTATACGTAACACGGTGCCACCCTAACTACTGTGTTGCCTTGGCTGTGTTGCTCCAGGCCTAACTGTGTTGTTCCAGGCCTAACTGTGTTGTTCCAGGCCTAACTGTGTTTGTTTCCAGGCCTAACTGTGTTGTTCCAGGCCTAACTGTGTTGGCTGTGTTGTTCCAGGCCTAACTGTGTTGGCTGTGTTGTTCCAGGCCTAACTGTGTTGTTGTCCAGGCCTAACTGTGTTGTTCCAGGCCTAACTGTGTTGCTCCAGGCCTAACTGTGTTGGCTGTGTTGTTCCAGGCCTAACTGTGTTGTTCCAGGCCTAACTGTGTTGCTCCAGGCCTAACTGTGTTGGCTGTGTTGTTCCAGGTCTAACTGTGTTGTTCCAGGCCTAACTGTGTTGTTCCAGGCCTAACTGTGTTGTTCCAGGCCTAACTGTGTTGGCTGTGTTGCTCCAGGCCTAACTGTGTTGGCTGTGTTGTTCCAGGCCTAACTGTGTTGGCTGTGTTGTTCCAGGCCTAACTGTGTTGGCTGTGTTGCTCCAGGCCTAACTGTGTTGGCTGTGTTGTTCCAGGCCTAACTGTGTTGTTCCAGGCCTAACTGTGTTGTTCCAGGCCTAACTGTGTTGGCTGTGTTGTTCCAGGCCTAACTGTGTTGTTCCAGGCCTAACTGTGTTGGCTTCGTTGTTCTCCAGGCCTAACTGTGTTGGCTTCGTTGTTCCAGGCCTAACTGTGTTGGCTGTGTTGTTCCAGGCCTAACTGTGTTGTTCCAGGCCTAACTGTGGTGGCTGTGTTGCTCCAGGCCTAACTGTGTTGACTGTGTTGTTCCAGGTCTAACTGTGTGTTGACTGTGTTGTTCCAGGTCTAACTGTGTTGGCTGTGTTGTTCCAGGTCTAACTGTGTTGGCTGTGTTGTTCCAGGTCTAACTGTGTTGGCTGTGTTGTTCCAGGCCTAACTGTGTTGGCTTCGTTGTTCCAGGCCTAACTGCGTTGTTCCAGGCCTAACTGTGTTGGCTGTGTTGTTCCAGGTCTAACTGTGTTGGCTGTGTTGTTCCAGGTCTAACTGTGTTGGCTGTGTTGCTCCAAGTCTAACTGTGTTGGCTGTGTTGCTCCAGTTCTAACCGTGTTGGCTGTGTTGTTCCAGGCCTAACCGTGTTGGCTGTGTTTCTCCAGTTGCCTAACCGTGTTGGCTGTGTTGTTCCAGGCCTAACCGTGTTGGCTGTGTTTCTCCAGGCCTAACCGTGTTGGCTGTGACAGTGCTGTTCCTCATAAAAATAGAATGTCAGGTTGAGTTGAATGTTAATAAAGCACAGACTGAATTCCTGCTTTTACTTCCTGCTTTTTGCCCCAATGGGGACAGACAATAGAGATAGATAGAGGACTCATGTTTGTATCTGTGACAGCATGGGCAGCGCCATTCAGGCTATCTCCATTTTTAAGTAGTATTTTTAATTTTTTATTCATGATTGGCTGATGATTGGCTGATCCCTCCTGATCTAACTGTGTTGGTTGTGTTGCTCCAGGCCTAACTGTGTTGGCTTCGTTGTTCCAGGCCTAACTGCGTTGTTCCAGGCCTAACTGCGTTGTTGTTCCAGGTCTAACTGTGTTGGCTGTGTTGTTCCAGGCCTAACTGTGTTGGCTTCGTTGTTCCAGGCCTAACTGCGTTGTTCCAGGCCTAACTGTGTTGTTCCAGGTCTAACTGTGTTGTTCCAGGCCTAACTGTGTGTTGGTTGTGTTGCTCCAGGCCTAACTGTGTTGGCTGTGTTGTTCCAGGTCTAACTGTGTTGGCTGTGTTGCTCCAGGCCTAACTCTGTTGACTGTGTTGTTCCAGGCCTAACTGTGTTGTTCCAGGTCTAACTGTGTTGTTCCAAGCCTAACTGTGGTGGCTGTGTTGTTCCAGGTCTAACTGTGTTGTTCCAAGCCTAACTGTGTTGTTCCAGGCCTAACTGTGTTGTTCCAAGCCTAACTGTGTTGTTCCAGGCCTAACTGTGTTGTTCCAGGCCTAACTGTGTTGTTCCAGGTCTAACTGTGTTGTTCCAGGCCTAACTGTGTTGTTCCAGGCCTAACTGTGTTGGCTGTGTTTGCTCCAGGCCTAACTGTGTGTTGGCTGTGGTGTGTGCTCCAGGCCTAACTGTGTTGGCTGTGTTGTTCCAGGCCTAACTGTCTGTTGGCTGTGTTGTTCCAGGCCTAACTGTGTTATTCCAGGTCTAACTGTGTTGGTTGTGTTGTTCCAGGCCTAACTGTGTTGGTTGTGTTGTTCCAGGCCTAACTGTGTTGGCTGTGTTGCTCCAGGCCTAACTGTGTTGGCTGTGTTGTTCCAGGCCTAACTGTGTTGTTCCAGGTCTAACTGTGTTGGCTGTGTTGTTCCAGGCCTAACTGTGTTGGCTGTGTTGTTCCAGGCCTAACTGTGTTGGCTGTGTTGTTCCAGGCCTAACTGCGTTGTTCCAGGCCTAACTGTGTTGGCTGTGTTGTTCCAGGCCTAACTGTGTGGCTTATTGTTCAGGTCTAACTGTGTTGGCTGTGTTGCTCCAGGCCTAACTCTGTTGGCTGTGTTGTTCCAGGCCTAACTGTGTTGTTCCAGGCCTAACTGTGTTGGCTGTGTTGTTCCAGGTCAAACCGTGTTGGCTGTGTTGTTCCAGGCCTAACCGTGCTGGTTGGTGTGTTGTTCCAGGCCTAACTGTGTTGGCTGTGTTGTTCCAGGTCTAACTGTGTTGGCTGTGTTGTTCCAGGTCTAACTGTGTTGGCTGTGTTGTTCCAGGTCTAACCGTGTTGGCTGTGTTTCTCCAGGCCTAACCGTGTTGGCTGTGACAGTGCTGTTCCCCATAAAAATAGAATGTCAGTTGAGTTGAATGTTAATAAAGCGCAGACTGAATTCCTGCTTTTACTTCCTGCTTTGCCCCAATGGGGACAGACAATAGAGATAGATAGAGGACTCATCTTTGTATCTGTGACAGCATGGGCAGCGCCATTCAGGCTATCTCCATTTTTAAGTAGTATTTTTTATTTTTTATTCATGATTGGCTGATGATTGGCTGATCCCTCCTGATGACCCGGTTGGACATGACTCCAACAAGGTCACCAGGAGGGATTGGCCAATGAAGTTGGAAGTCCCACCCAGTTGACTTCATTAAAATGGTGGAAGCCCTGAATGGCTCTGCCCGTGCTAATATGGCCTTTTGACCCCTAGAGGCCTCTATCGTTCTCTATGGGACAGACTCAAAATGGCTGCCAGACCAGTCCACCCATTATGGCGTCATTGACATGAATGGGGATGCCCAGCCCGTTCTATTCATTGTAATTCTGTGGTGTTCCCCAGCAGTGGCTGATAGGGGACAGGGAGACCCACTGTGGGATCATCTGTTCCAGGACACAGGGCAAGCCGGTGTGTGGCTCTGATGGGCGGAGCTACGATACCGGCTGTGACCTGCAGAGGGCGCGCTGCAAGGACCGCTCTCTGACGCTAGCACACCGCGGACGATGTCGAGGTGAGGCTGAGAACCCACACACACACACACACATTGTGTAGGAGCGCTATACAAAGCACACACACACACACACACACACACACAGACACGTACACACACACACACACACATTGTGTAGGAGCACACACACAAAGACACGTACACACGTGCACACACACACATACACATTGTGGCTGGTCTTTGGTGTTTCAGGTAAAAACTCGGTGAGGATTGACCAGCTTCCAGTAGCTGCTGCTCCAACATCAGTGTCAGAGGGGAAGAACCTGGAACTGGAAGGTCTGTCTGTCTGTCTGTCTGTCTGTCTGTCTGTCTGTCTGTCTGTCTGTCTGTCTGTCTGTCTGTCTGTCTGTCTGTCTGTCTGTCTGTCTGCCTGCCTCTCTGTCTGTCTGTCTGTCTGTCTGTCTGCCTGCCTGCCTCTCTGTCTGTCTGCCTGCCTGCCTCTCTGTCTGTCTGCCTGCCTGTCTGTCTGTCTGTCTGTCTGTCTGTCTGTCTGTCTGTCTGTCTGTCTGTCTGTCTGTCTGTCTGTCTGTCTGTCTGTCTGTCTGTCTGTCTGTCTCTCTGTCTGTCTGTCTGTCTGTCTGTCTGTCTGTTTGTCCTGTCTGTCTCTCTGTCTCTCTGTCTGTCTGTCTCTATGTCTGTCTGTCTCTATGTCTGTCTGTCTGTCTGTCTGTCTCTAGTAGTAATATTTCTGTCTTTGGGGGCGCTGGTCCAAACTAGTGCACTATATAGAGAATAAGGTTCCATTTGGGACAGAGCTTGTTGTACTCAAGCCCAACCCAGATCCATGTGATCTGCTGTCTGTGCGGTCTCCAAGTCTGTCTGATCCATGTGATCTGCTGTGATGTCGGACAGAGCCAAGCCTCTAGTAGATCCATGTTCTGCTGGTGATGCGGACAGAGCCAAGCCCAACCCAGATCCATGTGATCTGCTGGTGATGCGGACAGAGCCAAGCCCAACCCAGATCCATGTGATCTGCTGGTGATTTGCTGAATCTGCAATCCTACAGGAGGGCTGTGATTGGTTAATGACCTACAATGTACAGTTGAAGTCGGAAGTTTACATACACTTAGGTCGTAGTCATTAGGTTGTAGTCATTCAAACTCGTTTTTCAACCACTCCACAAATTTCTTGTTAACAAACTATAGTTTTGGCAAGTCGGTTAGGACATCTACTTTGTGCATGACACAAGTAAATTTTCCAACAATTGTTTACAGACAGATTATTTCACTTATAATTCACTGTATCACAATTCCAGTGGGTCAGAAGTTTACATACACTAAGTTCACTGTGCCTTTAAACAGCTTGGAAAATTCCAGAAAATGATGTCATGGCTTTAGAATCTTCTGATAGGCTAATTGACATCATTTGAGTCAATTGGAGGTGTACCTGTGGATGCATTTCAAGGCCTACCTTCAAACTCACTGCCTCTTTGCTTGACATCATGGGAAAATCAAAAAGAAATCAGCCAAGACCTCAGGAAAAAAAATTGTAGACCTCCACAAGTCTGTTTTCATCCTTGGGAGCAATTTCCAAACGCCTGAAGGTACCACGTTCATCTGTACAAACAATAGTACGCAAGTATAAACACCATGGGACCACGCAGCCATCATACCGCTCAGGAAGGAGACGCGTTCTGTCTCCTAGAGATGAACGTACTTTGGTGCAAAAAATGCAAATCAATCCCAGAACAACAGCAAAGGACTTTGTGAAGATGCTGGAGGAAACAGGAACAAAAGTATCTATATCCACAGTAAAACGAGTCCTATATCGACATAACCTGAAAGGCCACTCAGCAAGGAAGAAGCCACTGCTTCAAAACCGCCATAAAAAAGCCAGACTACGGTTTGCAACTGCACATGGGGGCAAAGATCTTAATTTTTTGAGAAATGTTCTCTGGTCTGATGAAACATAAATAGAACTGTTTGGCCATAATGACCATCATTATGTTTGGAGGAAAAAGGGGGTCGCTTGCAAGCCGAAGAACACCATCCCAACCGTGAAGCATGGGGGTGGCAGCATCATGCTGTGGGGGTGCTTTGCTGCAGGAGGGACTGGTGCACTTCACAACATAGATGGCATCATGAGGAAGGAAAAATATGTGGATATATTGAAGCTCAAGACATCAGTCAGGAAGTTAAAGCTTGGTCGCAAATGTGTCTTCCAAATGGACAATGACCCCAAACATACTTCCAAAGTTGTGGCAAAATGGCTTAATGGTTATCCCACTGGCTATAGGGTGAATGCACCAATTTGTAGTCGCTCTGGATAAGAGCGTCTGCTAAATGACGTAAATGTGCTTGAGCAAGGCACTTAACCCTAATTGCTCCTGTAAGTCGCTCTGGATAAGAGCGTCTGCTAAATGACTAAAATGTAAATGTAAAAGTAAGGACAACAAAGTCAGTGGCCATCACAAAGCCCTGACCTCAATCCTATAGAAAATTTGTGGGCAGAACTGAAAAAAGCGTGTGCGATCAACGAGGCCTACAAACCTGACTCAGTTACACCAGCTCTGAAGCTGGAGACACTTATCTCCCTCACTAACTTTAAGCATCAGGTCAGAGCACCTTACCGATCACTGCACCTGTACACAGCCCATCTGAAATTCCGCCCAACTACCTCATCCCTATATATTGTTATTTATTTTGCTCATTTGTACCCCAGTATCGCTATTTGCACATCATCTCTTGCACATCTATCATTCCAGTGTTAATACTAATTGTAATTATTTTGCACTATAGCCTATTTATTGCCTTACCTCCATAACTTGCTAAATTTGCACACACTGTATTATATGTATTTCTGTTGTATATTATTATTATTATTATTATTATTTTTTGACTTTGTTTTGTTTTACGCCATATGTAACTCTGTGTTGTTGTTTTTATCGCACTGCTTTGCTTTATCTTGGCCAGGTCGCAGTTGTAAATGGAACTTGTTCTCAACTGGTTTACCTGGTTAAATAAAGGTGAAATAAAAAAAAATAAAAATAAAATAAAAGCTCTGTCAGGAGGAATGGGCCAAAATTCACCCAACTTATTGTGGGAAGCTTGTGGAAGGCTACCCGGAACGTTTGACCCAAGTTAAACAATTTAAAGGCAATGCTACCAAATAATAATTGAGTGTATGTAAACTTCTGACCCACTGGGAATGTGATGAAAGAACAAAAAGCAGAAATAAATCATTCTCTCTAATATTATTCTGACATTCACATTCTTAAAATAAAGTGGTGATCCTAACTGACCTAAGACAATCAATGTTTACTAGGATAAAATGTCAGGAATTGTGAAAAACAGAGTTTAAATATATTTGGCTAAGGTAAACTTCTGACTTCAACTGTAGGTCTATTTCCCTGCTTTGAGAGGAGCTGGCAGCTGTACTGTTCTCTTGCGTTACAATATCTTAACTTCAATCATCTCCAAACTGCACGCAGAGACATACAAATGGTATTGATGAGTTCATCTGACTGGGGAAGTAGATAAACCACCTAAATCTTGAAAGCAGCAGGATCCCTTTAAAGCTGGAGTCCATAGTGGTGAAACTGCCACATCAGTTTGCGATATTACAAAATCAAAGATGTTACTTTAGACAACAAACATTGTTTTGTTTTTTCTCACGGACATCATTTCTTCAAAAGTAACAGAGCCCACTCTGGAAATGTGATGTTATCAAAAAGGATACTTTTGAGATATATATAATAATATTATTATTTACACACTTTTTGGTGATATCCAATTGGTAGTTAAAGTCTTGTACCATCACCGCGACTCCCGTACAGACTCGGGAGAGAGCCATGCGTCCTCTGAAACACGACCCTGCTAAGCCGCACTGCTTGCTTAACCCGGAAGCCAGCCGCACAAATGTGTCGGAGGAAACACTGTACAATTGGCGACCGAAGTCAGCGTGCATGCACCCGGACCACCACAAGGAGTCGCTAGAGCGCAATGGGACAAGGACATCCCTGCTGGCCAAACTTGGACGACACTGGCCCAGTTGTGCGGCGCCTCATTGGTCTCCCGGTCGCGATACAGCCTGGGATCTAACCTCAAACAACATGCAGTGCTTAGACCTCTGCAGCTTGGCCTTAGACCGCTGCTGCTGCACCTTAGACTCGGCCTTAGACTGCTGCCCTCGGAGGCCCTGAATAATAATATTTTTTATGTTGAATAAATTAATGTCAAACATTTTATTTCAGAATATAGATTTGGGATTCTTGAAAGTCGCGACATTCCTTGTCTGGCAGGGCAACGTTTTTTAAATAGTAAAATAAAGACATATTTGGTTAAATTATTTGAATTAAAAAATTACATTTAAGGGATTTTTATAAGGGGAAAGATTTGTTTTGGGAATGTAAAAAATATTTTTGATATTATTCATTTCCATGTCAGCTCTATGCTCGGAAATGCCCTTGTCCGGAGCAAAGGATCCACATTTCTAACTCTCCAAAAAACTGTTTAAATTGAAAGAAACTGTCAATAATGTATATTAACTGAAAAAGGATCTTATGAAAAAGGATCTATCTTGCAATAGCCCTCTGTGACTTTAAATAATATTTCTCTCAAAACTGATTCCTAAAAGATGTGTCCGGAGATTTGGTCAACTTTGTCCGATTTGTCTAAAATACTAAATTAATCAGGAATTAGCAGGGTCAGTTATACCATTACAATACCAGTCAAAAGTTTGGACACATCTACTCATTCCAGGGTTTTTCTTTATTTTTTACTATTTTTTACATTGTAGAATAATAGTGAAGACATCAAAACTATGAAATAACACATATGGAATCATGTAGTAACCAAAAAAGTGTTAAACAAATTAAAATATATTTTATATTTGAGATTCTTCAAATAGCCACCCTTTGCCTTGATGACAGCTTTACACACTCTTGGCATTCTCTCAACCAGCTTCATGAGGTAGTCACCTGGAATGCATTTCAATTAACAGGTGTGCCTTCTTAAAAGTTAATTTGTGGAGTTTCTTTCCTTCTTAATGCGTTTGAGCCAATCAGTTGTGTTGTGACAAGGCAGGGGGGGTATACAGAAGATAGCCCTATTTGGTAAAAGACTGTCCATATTTAGGCAAGAACAGCTCTAATAAGCAAAGAGAAATGACAGTCCATCATTACTTTAAGACATGAAGGTCAGTCAATACGGAAACTTTCAAGACCTTTGAAAGTTTCTTCAAGGGCAGTCACAAAAACCATCAAGCGCTATGATGAAACTGACTCATGAGGACCGCCACAGGAAAGGAAGACCCAGAGTTACCTCTGCAGCAGAGGATAAGTTCATTAGAGTTACCAGCCTCAGAAATTGCATCCCAAATAAATGCTTCACAGAGTTCAAGTCACAGACACATCTTAACATCAACTGTTCAGAGGGGACTGTGTGAATCAGGCCTTCATGGTCGAATTGCTGCAAAGAAACCAATACTAAAGGACACCAACAAGAAGAAGAGACCTGCTTGGGCCAAGAAACACGAGCAATGGACATTAGACCGGTGGAGATTTGTCCTTTGGTCTGGAGTCCAAATCTGAGATTTTTGGTTCCAACTGCCGTGTCTTTGTGAGACGTGGTGTGGGTGAATGGATGATCTCCGCATGTGTAGTTCCCACCGTAAAGCATGGGGAAGGAGGTGTTATGGTGTGGGGGTGCTTTGCTGGTGACACTGTCTGTGATTTATTTAGAATTCAAGGCACACTTAACCAGCATGGCTACCACAGCATTCTGCAGCGATACGCCACCCCATCTGGTTTGGGCTTAGTGGGACTATCATTTGTTTTTCAACAGGACAATGACCCAACACACCTCCAGGCTGTGTAAGGGCTATTTTACTTGGCCTCCACAATCCCCCAACCTCAACCCAATTGAGATAGTCTGGGATGAGTCGGACGTGAAGGAAAATCAGCCAACAAGTGCTCAGCATATGTGGGAACTCCTTCAAGACTGTTGGAAAAGCATTCCAGGTGAAGCTGGTTGAGAGAATGCCAAGAGTGTGCAAAGCTATCATAAAGGCAAAGGGTGGCTATTTGAAGAATCTCAAATATAAAATATATTTTGATTTGTTTAACACTTTTCTGGTTACTACATGATTCCATATGTGTTACTTCATAGATTTAATGTCTTCACTATTATTCTAGAATGTAAAAAATAGTAAAAATAAAGAAAACCCTTGAATGAGTAGGTGTGTCCAAACTTTTGACTGGTACTTTAAATGACCACTCATGGTCTGTAAAGTTATTTTGATAGATTTAAAAACCCCAATATTGAAATCACCATGTTCACAACCATAAACTGTCAACTCCAGCTCCCTGATAGATTAAGATAGGATATGAATTTAGGTTCAAATATGTTTATTTTAATTAGGTTTAAGAGTCATGAAGCAACTGAGGAGAAACTAAATTGCTACTGTGTATACCACTTGAATGAAGAAGAAAAATGAAATTTTTGTCAACTCCGTAAAACATAAACTCAGTCAGATTTTTGTCTAACGTCAACTCCGTCAGAGTGCTGTAAGATCTGATAGAATTGTTATGTTTTTATTGGGGATTTTCAAATGAATCATTTTTCTATATTTTACAAATGTTTGTATTGAATGTGTGTATTTGGTATCAACTCCGTTAGGGGCTTGTCAACTCCGTCACTGATAACCCTCTTACGATACATTTTTGAATCAATATTCGTAAAAAAATATTTTAATCACTGTTTGGCAACATTCCTGTGCTAGACGTAAGGGATAACGTTTGCTTTATAAATGTTGTTTTATGTTTTTTTTAAAATATTACAAAAAACATGCCAAAATGCTAACGAAATTAGCCCTGGGGCATTATGTGGAGTTACAAAAATACATGAAAAAATATGTGTGGAGATTTGTATCACATATTTGAATAATCTAATATTAGAAATTAACAATCATGGCCTTTAAACACTTGTTGAACAATAAATGTACAAATAAAAAGCCTTTTATGGTGTCTGGCGGCGTTGACATAAATCCAGTTAGTTGCATTTTATGAAAAAAAATTGAAGAATTATTAGGTTGTTCCTTTACATGGTGGGACAGCTGATACTCTGGTCAAAAATATATATTTGAAATGGTGTTAATATTAAGAAAAATATATTTATTCGAAAAGTATAGATTGTCCCGTCTTTCAAGAATCCTTGAAATGGTATTTCTCTGTAGAATGCTATGTTTTGCGTATTTGAAGACACGTCAGTGAAGTTAGGAACGTTTGCAGATCTGATTTTAGAACTTGCCATAAAGAATCTCGCAGTAATATGGTATCATTGATACATTCCCATGTTAAAAAGGAGACAGGGGTAGACCAAAGTATCAGCAAAAAAAATAAAAAAATAAACTGACATAGAGTTTATACTTCCTATTCCAATCATAATGTGGGGTCAAAATAATGAAAAACTATCTACCAAATCTATTCATCTTAAAATGTTGATTACTTCTCCTTGCCACTATCATTCACCTGATGTAAAACAAGACAGCAATTGTTTTGCTAACGTATGATGGGGGTCCCTGGGTCGCCGGTTTGCCTGGGAGGGGGTCCCTGGGCAAGAAAAGGTTGAAGACCCCTGGACTATCAAAATATATATTTTCAAATGCTGTTAATATTAAGAAAGTAGAGATTGTCCCGTCTTTCAAAATTCCTGAGATATACTCCATATTTTAGAGCACACTATAAGGAGTATAATGAAACCAAGATGTAGTTTGCGCCATGTACGGTTCACGGATCATGTGATCTAACAGGAAGCATGTATAGGTCTAAAAAAGCGCTTAAAACATTTTCATCATGAATTTAAAAATAAATAATAATGAAAAACAAATGATAAAAAATCCAGAAAAAATTAAATAATAATAATTTCAATATATATATATAAATAAATACATAAATAAAATATATTTAAAAAATCAAAATACCTGTTTTTTTTGTAAAGTGCTTGTCCCACTGGCTATCATAAGGTGAACGCACCAATTTGTAAGTCGCTCTGGATAATGTAAAAAGGCATGTTAAACATTTTTCCTCCTAGTGAAGTTTTTCATGTGAGAATTTACAGAACAATCTGTGATACCAAAGATATATTTTCGGGCCATGCTGGCGTGGAATCGCCCACTATGCAATTTTTGGAAGCATCTGGAATGTGCTGTCAAATGAAGCGTTGAGTATTTTGTCCTTCCAGTATAAAGTAGGTGCACAGAGAGCGTGTATTGTGAGGCGAGCCAGTGGGTTGGGATGTTGTTTCAGTGAATGCAAGTACAGATACAGGATGTTAATTTTAGCCAGTTTGTTACAGCAGGAAAATAATCTTGCAGCAACACGAAATGTGAATTATTATGTGGATTATAATTAATTTACATTTTTTGTAGGGGTTTATACATTTTTCGTTAGGGCAAATCAAGTCTAAAATGTCAAAGTGGATATAACAAACTTTAGAAGCCTTTTTAAAACTCAAATACAATACATGTTTTCAAAATTCAGAGCAATTAAAGACTGATCAAATGGCTGGGTCCTACATCTGTATATATGTCCTCTGGTTGTGAATGCTGTGACAGTGAATGCAGGGCAGGTGTACCTATAGTTTGAATGCTGTGACAGTGAATAAATACAGGTACAGTATACCTATCCTTGTGGTTGTATTTCAGATGGAGGCCAGTCTAAGTGCAGGGTGGAGAGGAATCAGGCTCTGGAGCAGTCTAAGAGACCTCAGGAGTCCATCTTCATCCCAGAATGCAACGAGGACGGAACCTTCGCCCAGGTCTGTGTCTCTCAGGAGTGTTCATCTCTGGGAGCCAATTGCAAAACCCCGGAAACTTTCCAGAAAACCAGAAATCCCGGTTGGAGGAATTATAGTTGTAGGAGACTTTCTCTGCTTTTTTTCTGAAAACCCTGGGCATTTTGGGACACCATTGTCTTCATGAACCCTCCACTATACGTCTTCCTTTCTGCTCTCTACAGGTGCAGTGTCACACTCTGACAGGATACTGCTGGTGCGTCACCACCGACGGAAAACCAGTCAGTGGCTCCTCCGTGCACAACAGGACCCCTGTGTGTTCAGGTACCTTGAGCGTTTAGGGGCAGGGCTGGGTGTTCAGGTACCGTTAGAGATTAGGGGCAGGGCTGGGTGTTCAGGTACCGTTAGAATTTAGGGGCAGGGCTGGGTGTTCAGGTACCGTTAGAATTTAGGCACAGGAGTACTGCTCACCTTTGGTAGAGCTTTTCTACAGTACACAACTAAAATGTATGTATGTGCGATTTGCCAAACTTGAGATGCCTTGGTCAACTCGTGGTCCGTGTCTCAAAATTCTGAGCAATTGACTATCAAATTTTGTCCTACATCTGTAAACATGTTCTCTGGATTGACTTCTGTGACAGTGAAAGCAGGGGTAGTGTACACTATAGTTTTTTTTTTCTGTAGATGAGACTAGTGCAGGGTGGAGAGGATCAGGCTCGTTATGTGTATGACCTCAGGAGCCACTTCACTCCCAGAATGCATGGTACGGAACCTTGAGACCAATGACAGGGAGTCATCTCTGGGAGCCATTGACAGGGAGTGATGCTGAAGACAGAAATCCCGTTGGAGGAATGATGTTGTAGGAGACTTTCTCTGCTTTTTTTCTGAAAACCCAGGGAGTGGGATGCTCATGAACCCTCCACCAACGACAGGGAGTGATGCTGACACCAATGACAGGGAGTGATGCTGACGGAAAACCAAGGTCTCTTTTCCATTTGCCGTTAGTGAGAATATCATTTTTGAATTTTTTTTGCATCTTTGCATTCTAGAATAGTTTGATATATCTATTTCCATGATCAGCGGCTCACAGGACGCCCTGTGTGTTAGGAGATTGCAGAATAAATTGTTCAGGTCTGTTTTCTGAGGGGCACTGCGATGCTTCAGGTACTGTTCTGGTGTAGCCTATTGTACCGTTAGAATTTAGGGGCAGGGCCATCTCAGGTACCATTTAATTAGGGATCCTGGGGTTACATGTACCGTAAATAGATCATTTATTTACAGGAGTACTGCTTTGCTTTGGTAGAGCGATACCGTAGCACACTAAAGTTATATGTAGAACAGACATGGATGGTCAACGTGGTCCGTGTCTAGTCTTTGAGACATTTTTTTAGGATCAGGACTGTATGTGTCTGACCTGCACTCACTGTACTGCATGGTAATGTGTATACATAAACAATATGTAAATTTATAAACACAATACATATTTTCATAGCCATTGCAGAATAAATTCCTCACCTTTTCTGGCCATGATGGCTTCATATTTCCAAAGAAGCTTTAGCCTACTACAAATTGCCCCCCAATGCACATCTCTCATTTAAATTGGACCTATTAGAAAGGCTACTATTTCAAGTATTTTGCGCATCTGAAAAGTGAGCGCTGTTTTTATAACACAGTAGAATTTAACAGATGAACAGGCAGTTGGAAGTGTATAGGCTACCACTGGACACTACCGTTCTAAAGTTTGGGGTCACTTAGAAATGTCCTTGTTTTTGAAAAAAAAAGAGCAAATTTTTTTTTTGTCCATTAAAATAACATCAAATTGATCAGAAATACAGTGTAGACATTGTTAATGTTGTAAATGTCTATTGTAGCTGGAAACGGCTGATTTTTTTATGGAATATCTACATAGGCGTACAGAGGCCCATTATCAGCAACCATCAGTCCTGTGTTCCAATGGCACCTTGTGTTTTCTAATCCAAGTTTATCATTTTAAAAGGCTAATTGATCATTAGAAAACCCTTTTGCAATTATGTTAGCACAGCTGAAAACTGTTGTGCTGATTAAAGTAGCAAAAAAACGGTCCTTCTTGAGACTAGTTGAGTATCTGGAGCATCAGCAATTGTGGGTTCGAATACAGGCTCAAAATGACCAGAAACAAATAACTTTCTTCTGAAACTCGTCAGTCTATTCTTGTTCTGAGAAATGAAGGCTATTCCATGCGAGAAATTGTCAACAAACTGAAGATCTCATAGATGTGTACTACTCCCTTCACAGAACAGCGCAAACTGTCTCTAACCAGAATAGAAAGAGGAGTGGGAGGCCCCGGTGCACAACTGAGCAAGAGGACAAATACATTAGAGTGTCTAGTTTGAGAAACAGACGCCTCACAGGTCCTCAACTGGCAGCTTCATTAAATAGTACCCGCAAAACACCAGTCTCAACGTCAACAGTGAAGAGGCGACTCCGGGATGCTGACCTTCTAGGCAGAGTTGCAAAGAAAAAGCCATATCTCAGACTGGCCAATAAAAAGAAAAGATGGGCAAAAGAACACAGACACTGGACAGAGGAAGATTGGAAAAAAATGTTATGGACAGACTAATCGAAGTTTGAGGTGCTCGGATCACAAAGAAGAACATTTGTGAGACGCAGACCAAATGAAAAGATGCTGGAGGAGTGCCATCTGTCAAGCATGGTGGAGGCAATGTGATGGTCTGGAGGTGCTTTGGTGGTGGTAAAGTGGGAGATTTGTACAGGGTAAAAGGGATCTTGAAGAAGGAAGGCTATCACTCCATTTTGCAACGCCATGCCATACCCTGTGGACAGCGCTTGATTGGAGCTTATTTCCTTCTACAACAGGACAATGACCCAAAGCTCCAAACTATGCAAAAACTGTTTAGGGAAGAAGCGGTCAGCTGGTATTCTGTCTATAATGGAGTGGCCAGCACCGGATCTCAACCCTATTGAGCTGTTGTGGGAGCAGCTTGACCGTATGGTACGTAAGAAGTGCCCTTTAAAGCCAATCCAACTTGTGGGAGGTGCTTCAGGAAGCATGGGGTGAAATCTCTTCAGATTACCTTAACAAATTGACAACTAGAATGCCAAAGGTTTGCAAGGCTGTAATTGCTACAAATGGAGGATTCTTTGACGAAAGCAAAATTTGAAGGAGACAATTATAATTTCCATAAAAAATCGTTATTTCTAACCTTGTCAATGACTACATTTCCTATTCATTTTGCTATATTTCCTATTCAAACTCATTTCATGTATGTTTTCATCGAAAACAAGGACATTTCTAAGTGACCCCAAACTTTTCAACTTTTAGTGTAGACGTCTATGATACTGTAGTGTATATACAGTTGAAGTCGGAAGTTTACATACACTCAGGTTGGAGTCATTAAAAATTGTTTTTCAACCACTCCACAAATGTCTTGTTAACAAACTATAGTTTTGGCAAGTCGGTTAGGACATCTACTTTGTGCATGACACAAGTAATTTTTCCAACAATTGATTACAGACAGATTATTTCACTTATAATTCACTCTATCACAATTCCAGTGGGTCATAAGTTTACATACACTAAGTTGACTGTGCCTTTAAACAGCTTGGAAAATTTCAGAAAATGATGTCATGGCTTTAGAAGCTTCTGATAGGCTAATTTACATCATTTGAGTCAATTGGAGGTGTACCTGTGGATGTATTTCAAGGCCTACCTTCAAACTCAGTGCCTCTTTGCTTAACATCATGGGAAAATCAAAAGAAATCAGCCAAGACCTCAGAAAATAAATTGTAGACCTCCACAAGTCTGGTTCATCCTTGGGAGCAATTTCCAAATGCCTGAAGGTACCACGTTCATCAGTACAAACAATAGTACGCAAGTATAAACACTATGGGACCACGCAGCCGTCATACCGCTCAGGAAGGAGACACGTTCTGTCTCCTATAGATGAACGTACTTTGGTGCAAAAAATGCAAATCAATCCCAGAACAACAGCAAAGGACCTTGTGAAGATGCTAGAGGAAATGGTACAAAAGTATCTATATCCACAGTAAAACGAGTCCTATATCGACATAACCTGAAAGGCCACTCAGCAAGGAAGAAGCCACTGCTCCAAAACCGCCATAAAAAAGTCAGACTACGGTTTGCAACTGCACATGGGGACAAAGATCTTACTTTTTGGAGAAATGTCCTCTGGTCTGATGAAACAAAAATAGAACTGTTTGGCCATAATGACCATCGTTATGTTTGGAGGAAAAAAGGGGATGCTTGCAAGCCGAAGAACACCATCCCAACCGTGAAGCACGGGGGTGGCAGCGTCATGCTGTGGGGGTGCTTTGCTGCAGGAGGGACTGGTGCACTTCACAAAATAGATGGCATCATGAGGAAGGAAAAATATGTGGATATATTGAAGCAACATCTGTAAATGTAAACATCTCAAGACATCAGTCAGGAAGTTAAAGCTTGGTCGCAAATGGTCTTCCAAATGGACAATGACCCCAAGCATACTTCCAAAGTTGTAGCAAAATGGCTTAAGGACAACAAAATCAAGGTATTGGAGTGGCCATCACAAAGCCCTGACCTCAATCCTATAGAAAATGTGTGGGCAGATCTGAAAAAGCATGTGCGAGCAAGGAGGCCTACAAACCTGACTCAGTTACACCAGCTCTGTCAGGAGGAATGGGCCAAAATTCACCCAACTTATTGTGGGAAGCTTGTGGAAGGCTACCCAAAACATTTGACCCAAGTTAAACAATTTAAAGTTAATGCTACCAAATACTAATTGAGTGTATGTAAACTTCTGGGAATGTGATTAAATAAATAAAAGCTGAAATAAATCATTCTCTCTACTATTATTCTGACATTTCACATTCTTAGAATGAAGTGGTGATCCTAACAGACCTAAGACAGGGAATTTTTACTAGGATTAAATGTCAGGAATTGTGAAAAACTGGGTTTAAATGTATTTGGCTAAGGTGTATGTAAACTTCCGACTTCAACTGTAGATACATGTGCTATCCTAGACGTAGTGTGACTAGAGGGGCATAGTGAACTCAATCCAGAATGTCTCTGGGGGTGGGGGAGAGTTTCCAGCTGCCATCTCAGGACTAACCGTGTCCTTCCTCTCCTCTCCTCTCCTCTCCGCTCTCTCTCTCTCCGCACTCCTCTCCTCTCCTCTCCTCATTCCTCTCTGTCCTCACCCCCTCTCCTCTCCTCTCCTCTCCTCTCCTCTCCTCTCCTCTCCTCTCCTCTCCTCTCCTCTCCTCTCCTCTCCTCTCCTCTCCTCTCCTCTCCTCTCCTCTCCTCTCCTCTCCTCTCCTCTCCTCTCCTCTCCTCTCCTCTCCTCTCCTCTCCTCTCCTCTCCTCTCCTCTCCTCTCCTCTCCTCTCCTCTCCTCTCCTCTCCTCTCCTCTCCTCTCTGTCCTCCTCTCCTCTCCTCTCCTCTCCTCTCCTCTCCTCTCCTCTCCTCTCCTCTCCTCCTCCTCTCCTCTCCTCTCCTCTCCTCTCCTCTCCTCTCCTCTCCTCTCCTCCTCTCCTCTCCTCTCCTCTCCCGTTTCTTTCTTTTTCCACAGTCAGAAAGCCTCTCTCTCTAAAGCCCTCCTCTCACCTCCCTTGATCAGATGTTAGGCAGCAGGCAGGCAGGCAGGCAGGCAGGCATCAGGCAGGCAGGCAGGCAGGCAGGCAGGCTGGCAGGCTAGCAGGCAGGCATCAGGCAGGCAGGCAGGCAGGCAGGCAGGCATCAGGCAGGCAGGCAGGCAGGCTGGCAGGCTGGCAGGCAGGCAGGCAGGCAGCAGGCAGGCTGGCCAGGGAGGCAGACAAAGAGATACAGCTATGCTGGAACTGGATGGGAACACTTTCTGATAATGACTGTTATTTTCCCACTGAGAGAAAGAGACCATTCACTGAGCCCAGTATGGCTAGTGCCAAATAGGAGCTGCTGAGTAACAGAGGTGGAGAAAGGGGTCACATGGTCCACATTTAGGAGCAGAAAGGGGTCACATGCTTACCTCTGGCTACTGAGACAAGAACCAGCACCCCTGTCTCTGTTCTGTTTGATTCACCTGCTCCACATTCTACACCACGCCCCCTTCCTGCCCATTCCTCCAATCAGCATCCTCCTCTCTCATTCTTCCAATCAGCATCAACAACAATCACAATCCAGCATGGAAACATGTCCAGTCTTGGCCAAGAACAAATAATTTGGTATTTTAGGAATGCATTTACCGCAATGATAGAACCACTAAGATCTTACCATCTCTACCTGGTCGCCTTTTGTCCTGCATAAGGTCCAATATCTTCATTATTGTTTCTTGTAAAGGTATTTTATTTCACTCTGTGTGTCTGTGTTAGGGATGGGCACGGTTATCCGGATATCCCAACGAACGTTAGTATTCGATTACTTGAGTGTGATTATTATTTTTTAAATATTTTTTATAAAGAACTATTTTGAAATTGAAAAAGCTTTGTTATAATGAAATGAAATGAGATTATAATTAAATTAAATTATCCTTGTGACATTGTTACCTACGAGGATATACCATGACATTTGAAATACTTAATTTAGTAAAATAACAAACTTTTGCATGTCTTTTTTATAACGTTGAGCTACGTATTTAAAACCTCCAGTCTTCCCTGACATCACTAGACTATTATCTGCACTTCAAATAGCATTTACATGCTCGCCCCTAACAGTTTACACAAGACCTGACACAGATCAATGCAAAACACTCACCAAATAAACGTTTTGTAACAGAATCATTTCTATATTTTATTGCGAAAATCCGACTTCTCTTTCACTATTGCTTTTAGCGAAGAACTACAGGAGAAAAGCAGCATGTCCGCTGCATTTTTGCAAATTTATTGGAAATTTAAATACTGAAATATCTAATTGACATAAGTATTCACACCCCTGAGTCAATAGTTTATAGAAGCATCTTTGGCAGCTGTGAGTCTTTCTGGGTAAGTCTCGTAAGAGCTTTCCACACCTGGATTGGGCAACATTTGCCCATTATTCTTTTAAAAAAGGATTCAAGCTCTGTCAAATTGGTTGTTGATCATTGCTAGACAACCATGTTCAGGTCTTGCTATAGATTATCAAGTAGATTTAAGTCAAAACTGTAACTCGGCCACTCAGGAACATTCACTGTCTTCTTGGTAAGCAACTCCAGTGTAGATTTGGCCTTGTGTTTTAGGTTTTTGTCCTGCTGAAAAGTGAATTAATCTCCCAGTGTCTGGTGGAAAGCAGACTGAGCCCGGTTTTCCTCTAGGATTTTGCCTGTGCTTAGCTCAATTTTTTCTTTTTTATCCTGAAAATCTCCCCAGTCCTTAACGATTACAAGCATACCCATAACATGATGCAGCCACCACTATGCTTGAAAATATGAAGAGTGGTACTCAGTAATGTGCTGTATTGGATTTGCCCAAAACATAAGACTTTGTATTCAGGACAAAAAGTTAATTGCTTTGCCACATTTATTTTTTGCAGTATTACTTTAGTGCCTTGTGGTTAAACAGGATGCATGTTCTGAAATATTTGAAATATATTCACATGACTTGGACTCTGACTCAAGTTACAAATTTGATGACTTGAAACTCGACTTGATATAAAATAAAAATAACTTGAGACTTGACTTGGACTTGGAGCTTCAAGACTCGGGACTCGACTTTGAATTGAGACTGATGACTTGAAATGATCTGGCCAGGTTTTGTCATGTTTTGCACAGAGGCTACATGGATTACTCTACACGCAGCCAGAGACAGCCGCTGAAAAAACAACAACAACAGTTTGCTGATAGGATCGGGTGCAGCGCAAACGTCAAAATATAGGAAGAGAGGATTGCCATTATAAATAAATATGCAGCTCCAAAAATGTGCTGATCAAGAATATGAACTGTTTACTTTGCAAGCTCACGAACAATGGGGCAACAATAAACAATTACTAGCATAGGCATACTGGTCTTTTGCTATGTAACAATTCCTTCCAATGTGTCATCATTCCATCCCCCGTACCATTTATTGCAACATGTAGACATTTCTGTTTCGTGTTTGATAGGCCTACGATACATTTTCATTTAGCCAACCATTCTTACCCTGCTCGGAGTGGGCGCGATGTTTATAGTGCACATGAACATTCGCAAGACTCATGAGGTAGAAGTTCTGTTTATTTAATTCAGTTTATAGTGTCTGTGTATCTGTCATCCTGGTTGTGCGTAATAAGAGCGCATACCTCAGTGTGAATAGAAATAGAGCAAGGAGGCCTCTCCTCATTCCTCTCTGTCCTCACCTCCTCTCCTCTCCTCTCCTCTCCTCTCATGTCCTCTCCTCTCCTCTCCTCTCCTCTCCTCTCCTCTCCTCTCCTCTCCTCTCCTCTCCTCTCCTCTCCTCTCCTCTCCTCTCCTCTCCTCTCCTCTCCTCTCCTCTCCTCTCCTCTCCTCTCCTCTCCTCTCGTGGCACAACGCTTTGGAGTCAGAACGCTGAATAAGAGAAAATGATTGTTCCATGCATGCATGTAAATCTTGGTGGGGCGAACTCAACTTCCTTTTTTTTATGCATGCCAGCAAGCCACTACACTACACAACACAACACTAAACAATACATTAATTGCACTATAACGGTGCCAAACGGTGCTGTTAGGGCCTCCATAAAGCTGTCCCAACAGCAGAGCTTTCTTTTCAGCACCATGGAGTGAATCCTTACCACCGCTACACCTGGCTATCAGTGGAGCCTTGTCTGGCAGCGAAACAGTTCATTCAGCCTCATTTACTACCTTTTAAAAAAACATAGCTGATATGACTGACTTGCTTAAACAAATGTGGTTTCTACTGACAATTGAGATGTACAAACTATGGCATAAGGGGACGACGAGCGGATAAGAGGCAATCCGTAATTTCGATTAAGACATTAATTAGCGAGCTAGGATGGATGAAGTCAATGTAACTATTTGTTCAGCACTTTTGAAATGTACAGCGACAGAATTCAGAACATGGGCTGTTCTTACATCAAACTTTGTCATCAAAGTCTGGCATTCTCTGGATTTATGGTGCTTTTCAAGACAACTGGGAACTCTGGAAAAAATAAGGTTGAATCATGACGTCAGTGATCTTCAGGTCGGAGCTCTAGAAAGAGGCCCGAGTTCCCCACTTGGAATTCCGAGTTGGATGACCGTTCAAAATGTATTTTCCCAGTCGGAGCTAGTTTTTTTCAGAGTTCCCAGTTGTCTTGAACTCACTGAAGTCTGAGATTTCCCAGTTCCATGTTTCCAGTTGTTTTGGATTGACAGCATGGCTAATGTATTCAACCTTTTCTGGCCCGTGGTGTTGCATGTGAATGTTTATCCTTTTAAGCTTGGAAAAGAGACCTTTAAACCCAGACTTGGACCACACACCCTCTCCGCTGAATAGCAGGCTAGTGATTTATTTGCAAAGCTTGCAGTTAGCCACTGATTCCTTCCAAACCACTCCTTTTTGAATTGGCGATTTCCAACTTGTTGTGTAATGTTTATGTCCAATGGCCGATGAGCACCGATACGTTTTATCTAAAATTTCTCTTCATACTTTCTCTTCATATGACAAGGATTTAAAAGGATTTGCCAGGAGATTGTCTACTTGATTCATGATGATGACTGCTTGCTAGCTAAGATTTTGAAAGTATGATGTTGACATGATCAGTCCAATCAAAGCTACGGTAGATATAACGTGATTTGACGTCATTTTATCTGTGGCAATGACCTTGAGCCTTCTTGGATGGGCACTTCTAAATGTAACTCTATGGCAGCACCTAAGGGGCTTGAATTTTCTAGCTCTACCCTTAGATTTTGCAGTGATGTAGTGTCCCCACGAGTGACAGAACACTGAGCCAATCATGGCACAACTAGAGAACATTACCAACCCCTAAGCTCTGTATTTTCCGCTGGCTGCCCCTCCACCACAGAAAGCACTGAGCTAGGCTGAAACACCTGCATTTTGGAGCTGCCAAACTCAAGAAAGCAAAAAAGAGACCATGTTTGTACGCAGCTTTATTAACTCAATGATTATTTTATTTTTTACATTGTTGCAAACTGATATGTGACAAAATAACAAGTGAGGCTCAAAACAGGTCCTGAATGACGGGTGTTGAAATATCATTAATAATATAATTAATAATCATTTAAGTCTGATTAATACAAATATACCAGTGTAACAATTGATGTGGAATTTGTATTTATTTATTTTATTTCACCTTTATTTAACCAGGTAAGCCAGTTGAGAACAGGTTCTCATTTACAACTGCGACCTGGCCAAGATAAAGCAAAGCAGTGCGATAAAAACAACACAGAGTTACATATGGGGTAAAACAAAACATAAAGTCAAAAATACAACAGAAAATATATATACAGTGTGTGCGCGAATGTAGTAAGTTATGGAGGTAAAGCAGTAAGTAGGCCATAGTGCAAAATAGTTACAATTTGGTATTAACACTGGAATGATAGATGTGCAAAAGATGATGTGCAAATAGAGATACTGGGGTGCAAATTAGCAAAATAAATAACAATATGGGGATGAGGTAGTTGGGTGGGCTAATTTCAGAAAGGCTGTGTACAGGTGCAGTGATCGGTAAATTGCTCTGACAACTGGCGCTTAAAGTTAGTGAGGGAGATAAGAGTCTCCAGCTTCAGAGATTTTTGCAGTTCGTTCCAGTCATTGGCAGCAGAGAACTGGAAGGAATGGCGGCCAAAGGAGGTGTTGGCTTTGGGGATGTCCAGTGAGATATACCTGCTGGAGCGCATACTACGGGTGGGTGTTGCTATGGTGACCAATGAGCTAAGATAAGACAGGGATTTGCCTAGCAGTGATTTATAGATGACCTGGAGCCAGTGGGTTTGGCGACGAATATGTAGTGAGGGCCAGCCAACAAGAGCGTACAGGTCACAATGGTGGGTAGTATATGAGGCTTTGGTGACAAAACGGATGGCACTGTGATAGACTACATCCAATTTGCTGAGTAGGTTGTTGGAGGCTATTTTGTAAATGGCATCGCCGAAGTCAAGGATCGGTAGGATAGTCAGTTTTACGAGGGCATGTTTGGCAGCATGAGTGAAGGAGGCTTTGTTGCGAAATAGGAAGCCGATTCTAGATCTAACTTTTGATTGGAGATGCTTAATGTGAGTCTGGAAGGAGAGTTTACAGTCTAACCAGACACCTAGGTATTTGTAGTTGTCCACATACTCTAGGTCAGACCCGCCGAGAGTAGTGATTCTAGTCGGGTGGGCGGGTGCAAGCAGCGTTTGATTGAAGAGCATGCATTTAGTTTTACTAGTGTTTAAGAGCAGTTGGAGGCTACGGAAGGAGTGTTGTATGGCGTTGAAGCTCGTTTGGAGGTTTGTTAACACAGTGTCCAATGAAGGGCCAGATGTTTACAAAATGGTGTTGTCCGCATAGAGGTGGATCCGAGCGTCACCAGCAGCAAGAGCGACATCATTGATATACACAGAGAATAGAGTCGGCCCGAGAATTGAACCCTGTGGCACGCCCATAGAGACGGCCAGAGGTCCAGACAACAGGCCCTCCGTTTTGACACATTGAACTCTATCTGAGAAGTAGTTGGTGAACCAAGCGAGGCAGTCATTAGAGAAACCAAGGCTATTTAGTCTGCCAATTAGAATGCGGTGGTTGACAGAGTCGAAAGCCTTGGCCAGGTCGATGAAGACGGCTGCGCAGTACTGTCTTTTATCGATTGCGTTTATAATATCGTTTAGGACCTTGAGCATGGCTGAGGTGCACCCATGACCAGCTCGGAAACCGGATTGCATAGCGGAGAAGGTACGGTGGGATTCTAAATGGTTAGTCATCTGTTTGTTAACTTGGCTTTCAAATACTTTCGAAAGGCAGGGCAGGATGGATATAGGTCTATAAAGGTTTGGATCTAGAGTGTCACCCCCTTTGAAGAGGGGGATGACCGCGGCAGCTTTCCAATCTCTGGGGATCTCAGACGTTACGAACGAGAGGTTGAACAGGCTAGTAATAGGGGTTGCGACATTTTCGGCAGCTAATTTTAGAAAGAAAGGGTCCAGATTGTCTAGCCCAGCTGATTTGTAGGGGTCTAGATTTTTTTTTGCTCTTTCAGAACATCAGCTGTCTAAATTTGTGTGAAGGAGAAGCGGGGGGGGGGCATGGGCAAGTTGCAGCGGAGGGTGCAGAGCTGGTGGCCGGGGTAGTGGTAGCCAGGTAGAAAGCATGGCCAGCCGTAGCAAAATGCTTGTTGAAATTCTCGATTATTGTAGATTTATCGGTGGTGACAGTGTTTCCTAGCCTCAGTGCAGTGGCCAGCTGGGAGGAAGTGCTCTTATTTTCCATGGACTTTACAGTGTCCCAAAACTTTTTGGAGTTAGTGCTACAGGATGCAAATTTCTGTTTGAAAAAGTTAGCCTTTGCTTTCCTAACTGTGTATATTGGTTCCTAACTTCCCTGAAAAGTTGCATATCGCGGGGGCTGTTCGATGCTAATGCAGTACGCCACAGGATGTTTTTGTGCTGGTCAAGGGCAGTCAAGTCTGGGGTGAACCAGGGGCTATATCTGTTCTTAGTTCTGAATTTTTTGAATGGGGCATGCTTATTTAAGATTGAGAGGAAAGCACTTTTAAAGAACAACAAGGCATCCTCTACTGACGGAATGAGGTCAATATCCATCCAGGATACCCGGGCCAGGTCAATTAGAAAGGCCTGCTCGCTAATGTGTTTTAGGGAGCGTTTGACAGTGATGAGGGGTGGTTGTTTGATCGCGGACCCATTACGGACGCAGGCAATAAGGCAGTGATCGCTGAGATCCTGGTTGAAGACAGCGGAGGTGTATTTAGAGGGTAAATTTGTCAGGATGATATCTATGAGGGTGCCCATGTTTACAGATTTAGGGTTGTACCTGGTAGATTCGTTGATAATTTGTGTGAGATTGAGGGCATCTAGTTTAGATTGTAGGTGGGCGGGGTGTTAAGCATATCCCAGTTTAGGTCACCAAGCAGTACGAACTCTGAGGATAGATGGGGGGCAATCAGTTCACATATGGTGTCCAGGGCACAGCTGGGGGCTGAGGGGGGTCTGTAGCAAGCGGCAACAGTGAGAGACTTATTTCTGGAAAGGTGGATTTTTAGAAGTAGAAGCTCAAACTGTTTGGGCACAGGCCTGGATAGTATGATAGAGCTCTGCAGGCTATCTCTACAGTAGATTGCAACCCCACCCCCTTTGGCAGTTATATCGAGACGGAAAATGTTTTAGTTGGGGATGGAAATTTCAGAATTTTTGGTGGCCTTCCTAAGCCAGGATTCAGACACTGCTAGAACATCAGGGTTGGCGGAGTGTGCTAACGCAGTGAATAACTCAAACTTCAATTGCCTTTTACATTGTAGAACCTGTTTGTTGGTTGTAATTGCCAATTGGGTAATTGTCTGGTCCTGGGGGCCGAGTGGTTATATTACGCAGGCCTGCCTGTTTGAGCTCCTGTCAGACAGATTCCATTTGGTTTCTCAAGGGGAGGCTGTGCAGTCTTGGCCCTCTACCTGTGTCCGTTCAGATAGGACAGGTTAAGCCTGACACAGAGGATATTTCTTTTGGGCTATGGCCCGTGTATATTTTGTAAATCTACTTGTATATTTTGTATGATATGGCTCTTTCGCCATTGGATCACCAAGACCTGTAAATAAATCTACACTCTGAGCACGTCAACCCGCCTTGCCTTCTGCTGATTTCATACCCTTAGGACTGCTATAAGGTCCCTATTTTACAATTACATCATCAAAATGTGTTGTAGACTAAATAATGAAAAGGGCTGTCTGATAGGCTCAACAAATAGACAAAGATTTGTAGTTGAACAAGTCATTGCATGTATACATTTTTTTTTTACTTGACTTGGGACTCGACTTTTACGACTTGGACTTGACTTGAGACTCGACCCGTTCTACTTGGGACTCGACATGACTTGTTCTTAGAATATGTACGACTTGGACTCGACTTGAGACTACTTGGGACTCGACATGACTTGTTCTTAGAATATGTACGACTTGGACTTGTACTCGACCCCGTTCTTGGGACTCGACATGACTTGCTCTTAGAATGACGACTGGACTTGACTTGAGTGACTTGTGACTAGCTTGTGACTCTAATAATAGTGACTTGGTCCCTCCTCTGTTGTGGACTACAATGTCGTTGATCCATCCTCAGTTTTCTCCTATCACAGCCATTAAACTCTGTAACTGTTTTAAAGTCACCATTGGCCTCATGGTGAAATCCCTGAGCGGTTTTCTTCCACTCTGGCAACTGAGTTAGGAAAGGACGCCTTTATCGTTTTAGTGACTGGGTGTATTGATACACCATTCAAAGTGTAATTAATATCTTCACCATGCTCAAAGGGATATTCAATGTCTACTTTTTACATTTTTTACCCATCTACCAATAGGTGCCCTTCTTTGCGAGGCAATGGAAAACCTCCCTGGTCTTTGTGGTTGAATCTGTGTTTCAAATTCACTGCTCGACTGAGGGACATTACAGATAATTGTATGTGTGGGGAACAGAGATGAGGTAGTCATTAAAAAATCATGTTAAACACTATTATTGCACACAGTGTGAGTCCATGCAACTTATTATGTGACTTGTTAAGCAAATGTTTACTCCTGAAGTTAATTATGCTTGCCATAACAAAGGGGTTGAATACTTACTGACTCAAGACATTTCAGCTTTTCATTTTTAATTAATTTGTTTTAAAGAAAAATCCAAAAACATAATTCCACTTTGACATCATGGGGTTTTAAATTCAGGCTGTAACAACAAAATGCGGAAAAAGTCCAGGGGTGTGAATACTTTCTGAAGGACTGTAACCTCAGGAATCCCAAACCTGAAGTGCAGTACACTCTTAGAAAAAAGGGTTCTAAAAAGGTTATTCAGCTGTCCCCATAGGAGAACCCTTTTGGGTTCCAGGTAGAACCCTTGGTGGAGTCAGATTTCGAAGGAGTCAGGCACAGGAGGGTAAATCACAGAATAACAGGATTTATTATGAACCACAGAGTTACGCATTAATGCGTCAAAAAACATTCCAGAAACAGGAAAAAAAAAAAAGGCAAAACAGGCGCACTGGAAAATACAAGACACACAGGGAATATTCCAGGCGATACAAAATACACGGAGCTCCACCAAGCTTCTCTCTCCTCCACAATAAACAATCACAAACAAAGACAAGTGGGCAGAGGGAACACTTATACAGGTACTGATGAGGGGATATGAACCAGGTGTGTGTAATAAACAAGACAAAACAAATGGAATGATGAGAGGAGGAGCGGCAGTGGCTAGAAGGCCGGTGACGACGAACTCCGAAGTCTGCCCGAACAAGGAGAGGAGGCAACTTCGGAGGAAGTCGTGACACCATAGGAGAACCCTTTTGGGTTCCAGGTGGGACCAAAAGGGTTCTACCTGTAACCAAAAAGGGGTTTTCAAAGGGGTTCTCCTATGGGGGACAGCCGAAGAACCCTTTTTGGGTTCTAGATGGCACCTTTTTTCTTTAGAGTGTGCTGAAACATAACCCCTCGCCCAACTCAGCCGTCTCCAGCGCCTTCTACCCCGTTCTATCTCTGTCACCTGTCAACCATCTTACATCATCATACGTTTGCAGGAAACTTCCGTGAATTTATGGGAACTAATGCTGGGACAAGTGACAAGTTGTCAGGTAGTAACTTTACTTCCAATTCGCCTTCTCTCCATTCATTCATTCATTCATTCATTCATTCATTCATTCATTCATTCATTCATTCAATTTCAACTCTTTTCCCTCTTATTTGAATTCTAATTGGTCGGACTGTTGTTAATTAATTCTGAATTCTGCCAATGCCCTCTGAACCCGTGCATGCCATCCTACCGTGACTATCTGCATGCTCAGAAAGGAGGAATGATATTCACTGTTACAAGTCTATTTCATGTCTGACTGTTGCCTACATGGGGTACATGGGCCGTGGAGCACCGTGTTTGGTTGTGATTGCTATTACTATTACAGAAGGTGTAACCAAACCACATCTCGTCTAGTCAGTTAGAAAGGTGTTAGTGAGGTGAGGACTGTCTGACCCTGTTCTCTCTCCTATACTGAAGGTCTGTCTACACGAGGCTTCTCTACTGTCTGTCTGTCCTGTGGAATAGAGTGTGTGTGTGTGTGTGTGTGTGTGTGTGTGTGTGTGTGTGTGTGTGTGTGTGTGTGTGTGTGTGTGTGTGTGTGTGTGTGTGTGTGTGTGTGTGTGTGTGTGTGTGTGTGTGTGTGTGTGTGTGTGTGTGTGTACTGTCCTGTCCTGTCCTGTCCTGTCCTGTCCTGTAGAATAGATGGTGTATAAATGTTGTGCTTTCTCTTTAAAGGGTCAGTAACTGATAAACCACCTGGACCTCCTAGTTCCGGGAGAAAAGGTGAGCTGAGATCCACCTGCTGTGTGTGTGTGTGTGTGTGTGTGTGTGTGTGTGTTTTCAAATCAAATGTTATTTGTCACATGCGCCGAATACAACCGGTGTAGACTTTACAATTAAATGTAAACATTTTTTAATTTTTTTATAAACATTTTTAATGCTTACTTAACCAACAATGCAGAGTTAAAAAGTAAGAACAATTTGCAAAATAAAAACAAGACACTAGTAACACAATAAAATAACAATAACGAGGCTATATACAAAGATTACCGGTACCGAGTCAATGTGCGGGGGTACCAGGTAGTTGATGTAATTGAGATAATATGTACATGTAGGTAGGGGTAAAAGTGACTAGGCAATCAGGATAGATAATAAACAGAGTTCCACCAGCGTATTGGAAGAGTGTGAAAGTGTGTGTGTGGCGTCAATATGCATTTCTGTGTGTGTTTTGTGTGTGTGTGTGTGTGTGTGTGTGTGTGTGTGTGTGTGTGTGTGTGTGTGTGTGTGTGTGTGTATGTTGGAGTGTCAGTTTGGTATGTGTGAGTGTGTGGGTAGAGTCCAGTGAGTGTGCATAGTCAGTGCAAGAGAGCCAGTGCAACAAAAAAAAAAGGGGGTCAATGCAAATAGTCAGGTGGCCATTTGATTAACTATTCAGCAGTCTTATGGCTTGGGGGATAGAAGCTGTTCAGGAGCCTTTTGGTCCCAGACTTGGCGCTCCGGTACCGCTTGCCGTGCGGTAGCAGAGAGAACACTCTATGACTAGGGTGGCTGGAGTCTTTGGCAATTTTTAGGGCCTTCCTCTGACACCGCCTGGTATAGAGGTCCTGGATGGCAGGAAGCTCAGTCCCAGTGATGTAGTGGGCCGTACGCACTACCCTCTGTAGCGCCGTACGGGCGGATGCCAAGCAGTTGCCATACCAAGCGGTGATGCAGCCAGTCAGGATGCTCTCGATGGTGGAGCTGTAGAACGTTTTGAGGATCTGAGGGCCCCATGCCAAATCTTTTCAGCCTCCTGAGGGAGAAGAGGCGTTGTCGTGCAAAATAACACAATTGGTCAGGAGCAGTAAAACGGCTGCTATTCCCTCCCAATACCATTCTCATAGTGTGTGTGTGTGTGTTTGGGTAATTCGTTTCTCTGTGAAAAGTCCATATTTGTGTACATGCACTGCACTCAAACATCTCCCCCTCTCACCGCATCGATTCTTAGTTTCATCAAGGCACATATTTGCCATTCTGCTAAATATATTAATTACCGCATTGATTCTTAGTTTCATCAAGGCACAGATTTGCCATTTCTGTTAACTATATTAATTACCGCATTGATTCTTAGTTTCATCAAGGCACAGATTTGCCATTTCTGTTAACTATATTAATTACCCAATTAAAAGTGGTAAAGGTATTTGCAGTTGCTGTTTTTACATTTTTAAGTGTTAACAATTATTAACCTTCCAGGCTTCTCCACCATATGCGTTGAACGTAAAAGATGCCTGATCTCACACCAAAGGCTAACACCCAGGACCACTCTGCTGACTCCTCAGGCCCTGCCCCCAGGCCCCATTCCTCTGTGGAATATCAGCCCTGAAATATATACATTCACTACAGACATGTCTGACTTTTGTCATTTGCAAGCCCCAGGGGTGTTGTACAGCCTACTGCAGGAGTGGGAGGGAGAACTAGTGGGGAGCGGTGGGGGACCAGTAGGGGGGGGGGGGGGGGGGGGGGGGGGACAGTATGGGGGCGTATGCCTGCATGACGGAGCCGGTCTTCCTCACATTTAGGAGATCATGTTACACAGTTTGCATGAGTTGCACTCCAGTCCCTCAGAAAACAACAGGGCAGGACAGCTCCTGGGTTTTAGCAACACGTTACAACAGCAGGACAGCTCCTGGGTTTTAGCAACACGTTACAACAGAACAGGACAGACTAGAGTTACTCCGCAGGACTTTGGCTTTTAGCCGTTCCCAGGCCAGAAAAGGATCCCACATCAATAGCGACAGCTGACAACCATATTAGTCCCCTTCAGAGGTTATCTTCACGTTACCTTTGAATCCAACTTGATTCGCTACCTGCGCCGCCCAATTGCCTGACTGGTAACAGTAAGTAAACCAGGGTCCTCTGGGGTTTGCTTGACGGCCCCAAAGGAGACAGGAGAGAGTGTGATACCTGCCCCACATCTCGGTAAGTATACGGTAGGCTGGTCCTCAGGTCAAATAAATTAGCTCCACTAAGCAAGAAAGAGGATTTTAGCACAGGTTTAGGTCCTCTAACCACGAAAGAGGACATTAACAGGTTTCTCTTCTACAGTATACTATATGGCCACCGTCACTAGGTGTTCTTGTTCCAGGGCGGGGCTCTCCTTAATGATTATACCAGCACAGAACAGACAGCTGTGAGAACAGGTAGCAGGTTGCGGAGGTAAAGTCTTCACCTGCTCTCTCTGATTCTGATGCGGGTGGAACAGTGTACGGGCGGGGGGGATGGGTTATAGAGGCTTCTGTACGTGTGTGTGTTGTGTGTGTGTGTGTGTGTGTGTGTGTGTGTGTGTGTGTGTGTGTGTGTGTGTGAGACAGAGTTTGTGAGAGTGAATGTGTGGTCTGTTTGTGTACGAATGTGAGAGATGTGGGGGACCCTCCTTCCTACTATCCTCTGTGTACGAATGTGAGAGATCTCTCTCTCTCTCTCTCTCTCTCTCTCTCTCTCTCTTCTCTCTCTATCCTCTCTCTTCTCTCTCTCTCTCTCTCTCTCTCTCTCTCTCTCTCTCTCTCTCTCTCTCTCTCTCTCTCTCTCTCTCTCTCTCTATCCTTTCTTTTCTGAGCTCTTGGCCGGGCCATGTGCAAATCCCAACCATTCAACAGTTCTGGAGAGTAGATTGTATTAACCTCAATAATGGTAGTCTCTTTCCGTTTCTTTCTCACTCTGAACCCAGATGATGGCTCCAAGCCCACACCCACCATGGAGACCCATGTACTGCCAGATGGGGATGGTAGGGCCTTCATTTTTCCTCCTCATCTTCCTCATCCTCTTCCTCCTCCTCTTCCTCCTCCTCACCTTCCTCCTCTTCCTCATCATCTTCCTTCTCTTCCTCCTCCTCCTCCACTTCCTCCTCTTCCTCATCTTCCTCCTCATCTTCTTCCTCCTCCTCTTCCTCCTCCTCATCTTCCTCCCCTCCTCTTCCTCCTCCTCCCCTTCCTCCTCTTCCTCCTCCTCCTCATATTCTCCTCCCTCCTCCTCCTCCACTTCCTCCTATTCCTCATCCTCTTCCTCCTCATCTTCCTCCTCATCTTTCTTCCTCCTCCTCTTCCTCCTCCTCATCTTCCTCCTCCACTTCCTCCTCTTCCTCCTCCTCCCCTTCCTCCTCTTCCTCCGCCTCATATTCCTCCTCCACTTCCTCATCTTCCTCCTCCTCTTCCTCATCCTCCCCTTTCTCCTCTTCCTCATCATCTTCCTCCTCTTCCTCCTCCTCTTCCTCCCCTCATCTTCCTCCTCCTCATCTTCCTCATCCTCTTCCTCCTCTTCTTCCTCCTCATCTTCCTCCTCCTCTTCTTCCTCCTCCTCATCTTCCTCTTCCTCATCTTCTCCTCCTCATCCTCAACTTCCTCATCTTTCTTCCTCCCTCCTCATCTTCCTCATCATCATTTTCCTCCTCCTCATCTTCCTCCTCCTCATCTTCCTCCTCCTCATCTTCCTCCTCATCCTCCTCCTCATCTTCATCTTCCTCCTCTTCATCTTCCTCTTCCTCCTCTTCCTCCCCCTCATCGTTCTATCTTCCTCCTCTTCATCTTAATATCATAGAATTACTCCTCTTCCTCCCCTTCACTACGTATCTATCCATTAAGTCGATGTATGACACAGTAAGTTAATAATATCATAGAATTACATATAGAATCCCTAATCATATACTGTCGTTCTGCCTCTACCTCGTTGCAGAGACCACAGCTCCAACCCCCCGTAATATATGTTGTAGCGCAGCATTTTTTCAAACCCAAGAGGGAACGTTCCAAAAAACATTGCATCCTGCTAAACCTGTAATCCCTGTTCTCTACCTGTCTCGTTGCAGAGATTACGGCTCCGACCTTGTGGATCAAACAGCTGGTTTATAAGGAGAACAAGCAGAACAGTTCCAACACGAGAAGACCAGGTGAGAGCTGTCTTTAATCTGACTTCTAACAAATCTACAATTAGATTTTTTAAACATTTTTAGTCATTTTAGCAGACGCTCTTATCCAGAGTGACTTACAGTTAGTGAGTGCATACATTATTTTAATTTTTAATACCCCCCGTGGGAATCGAACCCACAATCCTGGCGTTGCAAATGACATGCTCTACCAACTGAGCTACATCCCCTGCTGGCCATTCCCTCCCCTACCCTGGACCAATTGTGCGTCGCCTCATGGTCGCGGCCGGCTACGACAGAGCCTGGATTTGAACCAGGATCTCTAGTGGCACAGCTAGCACTGCGATGCAGTGCCTTAGACCACTGCACCACTCGGGAGATCTATTATGGTTAACTTTTCCCATCAAACTCTCACTGCTGAATACTGGCCTGAAGGGCCAATCTGGGATTGATTTTAGAGTGGTTACATTTCTCCAGCTCTATCCCCTCTGCTGTTTACCCAAAATAAAGTGGCAGGAAGTCCACTTTGTTGTTGTTTGAATCCCCAGATTGCCCCTTTAAATTCTAAAATGTGTAAGAGATGTGCTTTGGATTTATTTGACTCTTGCTGATTTATGGGCTTGAGAATAAATCACCACAACAAGTGTGAGACTGGCAGCTAATATATTCTGGTCTCTCTATAATACTACTGCCAGATCAGCTAATATATTCTGATCTCTCTATAATACTACTGCCAGATCAGCTAATATATTCTGGTCTCTCTATAATACTACTGCCAGATCAGCTAATATATTCTGGTCTCTCTATAATACTACTGCCAGATCAGCTAATATATTCTGGTCTCTCTATAATACTACTGCCAGATCAGCTAATATATTCTGGTCTCTCTATAATACTACTGCCAGATCAGCTAATATATTCTGGTCTCTCTATAATACTACTGCCAGATCAGCTAATATATTCTGATCTCTCTATAATACTACAGCCAGATCAGCTAATATATTCTGGTCTCTCTATCAGTGGAGGCTCCTCAGATGAGGAAGGGGAGGACCATTGTCCTCAGTGAATTTCATGGAAATGAAAATTGTAAAACATTACAAAAGTTATTGTTTTTAGATAGAAATATACTAAATATACTCACGTCACCAAATAATTGATGAAAACACACTCTTTTGCAAAGAAGGTCTACAGTAGCCTAATATATTCTGGGTAGCATCATGGTGTACCCGGAGGACAGCTAGCTTCCGTCCTCCTCTGGGTACATTGACTTCAATACAAAACCTAGGAGGCTCGTGGTTCTCACCCACTTCCATAGACTTACACAGTAATTATGACAACTTCCAGAGGACGACCTCCAGCCTATCAGAGCTCTTGCAGCATGAACTGACATGTTGTCCACCCAATAAAGGATCAGAGAATTAATATAGTACTGAAAGCATAAGCTACAGCTAGCTAGCACTGCAGTGCATACAATATGGTGAGTAGTTGACTCAAAGAGAGAGAAAGAGAAAAAAGAAAATGTTGCACGCATGACTGTAAGTCGCTTTGGATAAAAGCGTCTGCTAAATGGCATATTTATTTATATGTAAAAGACAATAGTTGAACAGTTCTGAACAAATTAATTTCTTCCAACATTAAGGAGAAGCAAGAGAGAAATAGAGAGAGAGAGAGAGAGAGTTCGTCATTTTTTTCTTCAGTTTCACTTACTTAGTTTAGCCTACTGAAACACCCTGCTCAAACAGAGAGGGATGCTATGTTAGCTAGCTGGCTATGATTTCCAACACAACACTGGAACTCTTCCAAGTCAAGGTAAGCTTTTGGTATTACTAATTTATTGCCACCGGGGCTCGCTGGTGTAACTGCTTACTGACTGTACTCTGTAACGTTACTGCATGATTGTAGCGGGTTTACTAACGCGTTAGTTCTATTAGCTATGTTGACTATGATGTTACTTTAGCTAATATGGGGACAACGATGTAGGCTGTGTGTAGCGGTTATGACATGGTTTGGCTTGGAAAGGTTTTTTCGCCTGGTCACATCCAGCTGATGTGTTGTGCATTGAAGTCCACAAGAGAAGGGAAGAGGTGAGAGGAGTAGAGCGCATAGATGTGAGTAGGAATTCCAACGTGGCTGCTATGAAAGTGAACTGTGTTTACACGTGATCAGGGGTGTATTCATTCCGCCCATTCTGTTGAAAAACGTTTCTTAAACGGAAGCAAATGGAACAAAACGGGGATAAACATACCTGAATTTGTCCAAAAGAGACTCTCGTTTACAACTGTTGGACTAATTATTACATCCAATATCAGCTAGACGCAGGCAAGAGGTTGCAAGGCGGTATTGAATGTATCACTGTCTGTCTGGTCACATCAAATTTGTCTCTCGACCTGGAAAGAAACACAAAAGAACTGTCAATCTCCCTCCCCCCCGTGCACCAATGTTGTAAACTTTCATTCGTAGGCTAGGTTGTAGCAACCTCATGATGGGTATAGGGAACATTTTAGCATCATGTAGTAGCCTAAACCTATTGATGTTACATTGATCTGGGTGAATGGAATATGAATGACAGTCATCCAATATGCTGTAAAAGAAATAAGGCCTTGCTCATAATTTGTTTGTTGTCCTCCCTCATCTTAAACGGCACCAACCGCAACTGCTCTCTATAATACTACTGCCAGATCAGCTAATATATTCTGATCTCTCTATAATACTACTGCCAGATCAGCTAATATATTCTGGTCTCTCTATAATACTACTGCCAGATCAGCTAATATATTCTGATCTCTCTATAATATTACTGCCAGATCAGCTATTATATTCTGATCTCTCTATAATACTACTGCCAGAATCAGCTAATATATTCTGGTCTCTCTATAATAGTACTGACAGATCAGCTAATACAGTGGGGGAAAAAAGTATTTAGTCAGCCACCAATTGTGCAAGTTCTCCCGCTTAAAAAGATGAGAGAGGCCTGTCATTTTTCATCATAGGTACACGTCAACTATGACAGACAAAATGAGAAAAGAAAATCCAGAAAATCACATTGTAGGATTTTTAATGAATTTATTTGCAAATTATGGGGGAAAATAAGTATTTGGTCAATAACAAAAGTTTCTCAATACTTTGTTATATACCCTTTGTTGGCAATGACACAGGTCAAAACGTTTTCTGTAAGTCTTCACAAGGTTTTCACACACACTGTTGCTGGTATTTTGGCCCATTCCTCCATGCAGATCTCCTCTAGAGCAGTGATGTTTTTGGGGCTGTCGCTGGGCAACACAGGACTTTCAACTCCCTCCAAAGATTTTCTATGGGGATTGAGATCTGGAGACTGGCTATAGGACACTCCAGGACCTTGAAATGCTTCTTACGAAGCCACTCCTTCGTTGCCCGGGCGGTGTGTTTGGGATCATTGTCATGCTGAAAGGACCCAGCCACGTTTCATCTTTAATGCCCTTGCTGATGGAAGGAGGTTTTCACTCAAAATCTCACGATACATGGCCCCATTCATTCTTTCCTTTACACGGATCAGTCAACCTGGTCCCTTTGCAGAAAAACAGCCCCAAAGCATGATGTTTCCATACCCCATGCTTCACAGTAGGTATGGTGTTCTATTTGGATGCAACTCAGCATTCTTTGTCCTCTCAAACACGACGAGTTGAGTTTTTACCAAAAAGTTCTATTTTGGTTTCATCTGACCATATGACATTCTCCCAATCCTCTTCTGGATTCATCCAAATGCACTCTAGCAAACTTCAGACGAGCCTGGACACGTCTGGCACTGCAGGATTTGAGTCCCTGGCGGCGTAGTGTGTTACTGATGGTAGGCTTTGTTACTTTGGTCCCAGCTCTCTGCAGGTCATTCACTAGGTCCCCCGTGTGGTTCTGGGATTTTTGCTCACCATTTTAATTCTTGTGATCATTTTGACCCCCACGGGGTGAGATCTTGCGTGGAGCCCCAGATCGAGGGAGATTATTAGTGGTCTTGTATGTCTTCCATTTCCTAATAATTGCTCCCACAGTTGATTTCTTCAAACCAAGCTGCTTACCTATTGCAGATTCAGTCTTCCCAGCCTGGTGCAGGTCTACAAGGATTTCTGGTGTCCTTTGACAGCTCTTTGGTCTTGGCCATAGTGGAGTTTGGAGTGGTGACTGTTTGAGGTTGTGGACATTCGCAAATTTTATACTGATAACAAGTTCAAACAGGTGCCATTAATACAGGTAACGAGTGGAGGAACAGAGGAGCCGCTTAAAAAAGAAGTTACAGGAGGTCTGTGAGAGCCAGAAATCTTGCTTGTTTGTAGGTGACCAAATACTTATTTTCCACCATAATTTGCAAATAAAGGTCCCCATTAAAAAATCCTACAATGTGATTTTCTGGAAATAAAAATCTCAAATTTGTCTGTCATAGTTGACGTGTACCTATGATGAAAATTACAGGCCTCTCTCATCTTTTTAAGTGGGAGAACTTGCACAATTCGTGGCTGACGAAAATACTTTTTTTTCCCCACTGTATTATTCTGACCTCTCTCTATAATACTACTGCCAGATCAGCTAATATATTCTGGTCTCTCTATAATACTACTGCCAGATCAGCTAATATATTCTGGCCTCTATAATACTACTGCCAGATCAGCTAATATATTCTGGTCTCTCTATAATACTACTGCCAGATCAGCTAATATATTCTGGTCTCTCTATAATACTACTGCCAGATCAGCTAATATATTCTGATCTCTCTATAATACTACTGCCAGATCATCTAATATATTCTGGTCTCTCTATAACACTACTGCCAGATCAGCTAATATATTCTGATCTCTCTATAATATTACTGCCAGATCAGCTAATATATTCTGGTCTCTCTATAACACTACTGCCAGATCAGCTAATATATTCTGATCTCTCTATAATATTACTGCCAGATCAGCTAATATATTCTGGTCTCTCTATAATACTACTGCCAGATCAGCTAATATATTATTCTGGTCTCTCTATAATACTACTGCCAGATTAGCTAATATATTCTGGTCTCTCTATAATACTACTGCCAGATCAGCTAATATATTCTGGTCTCTCTATAATACTACTGCCAGATTAGCTAATATATTCTGGTCTCTCTATAATACTACTGCCAGATCAGCTAATATATTCTGTCTCTCTATAATACTACTGCCAGATCAGCTAATATATTCTGGTCTCTCTATAATACTACTGCCAGATCAGCTAATGTATTCTGGTCTCTCTATAATACTACTGCCAGATCAGCTAATATATTCTGATCTCTCTATAATACTACTGCCAGATCAGCTAATATATTCTGGTCTCTCTATAATACTACTGCCAGATCAGCTAATATATTCTGGTCTCTCTATAATACTACTGCCAGATCAGCTAATATATTCTGGTCTCTCTATAATACTACTGCCAGATCAGCTAATATATTCTGGTCTCTCTATAATACTACTGCCAGATCAGCTAATATATTCTGATCTCTCTATAATACTACTGCCAGATCAGCTAATATATTCTGGTCTCTCTATAATACTACAGCCAGATCAGCTAATATATTCTGGTCTCTCTATAATACTACTGACAGATCAGCTAATATATTCTGGTCTCTCTATAATACTACTGCCAGATCAGCTAATATATTCTGGTCTCTATAATAGTACTGCCAGATCAGCTAATATATTCTGATCTCTCTATAATACTACTGCCAGATCAGCTAATATATTCTGGTCTCTCTATAATACTACTGCCAGATCAGCTAATATATCTGGGTATCTATAATACTACTGCCACATCAGCTAATATATTCTGATCTCTCTATAATACTACTGCCAGATCAGCTAATATATTCTGATCTCTCTATAATACTACTGCCAGATCAGCTAATATATTCTGCTCTCTCTATAATACTACTGCCAGATCAGCTAATATATTCTGTTCTCTCTATAATACTACTGCCAGATCAGATATATAATATATTCTGATCTCTCTATAATACTACTGCCAGATCAGCTAGCATAGTATTCTGGTCTCTCTATAATACTACTGCCAGATCAGAAAATGTTAATATATTCTGGTCTCTCTATAATACTACTGCCAGATCAGCTTTATATATTCTGGTTCTCTCTATGAATAATACTACTGCCAGATCAGCTAATATATTCTGATCTCTCTATAATACTACTGCCAGATCAGCTAATATATTCTGGTCTCTATAATAGTACTGCCAGATCAGCTAATATATTCTGATCTCTCTATAATACTACTGCCAGATCAGCTAATATATTCTGGTCTCTCTATAATACTACTGCCAGATCAGCTAATATATTCTGGTATCTATAATACTACTGCCAGATCAGCTAATATATTCTGACTCTCTCTATAATACTACTGCCAGATCAGCTAATATATTCTGATCTCTCTATAATACTACTGCCAGATCAGCTAATATATTCTGCTCTCTCTATAATACTACTGCCAGATCAGCTAATATATTCTGTTCTCTCTATAATACTACTGCCAGATCAGCTAATATATTCTTATCTCTCTATAATACTACTGCCAGATCAGCTAATATATTCTGGTCTCTCTATAATACTACTGCCAGATCAGCTAATATATTCTGGTCTCTCTATAATACTACTGCCAGATCAGCTAATATATTCTGGTCTCTCAAATAATACTACTGCCAGATCAGCTAATATATTCTGATCTCTCTATAATACTACTGCCAGATCAGCTAATATATTCTGGACTCTCTATAATACTACTGCCAGATCAGCTAATATATTCTGGTCTCTCTATAAATACTACTGCAAGATCAGATAATATATTCTGGTCTCTCATATAATACTACTGCCAGATCAGCTAATATATTCTGATCTCTCTATAATACTACTGCCAGATCAGCTAATATATTCTGGTCTCTATAATAGTACTGCCAGATCAGCTAATATATTCTGATCTCTCTATAATACTACTGCCAGATCAGCTAATATATTCTGGTCTCTCTATAATACTACTGCCAGATCAGCTAATATATTCTGGTATCTCTATAATACTACTGCCAGATCAGCTAATATATTCTGATCTCTCTATAATACTACTGCCAGATCAGCTAATATATTCTGATCTCTCTATAATACTACTGCCAGATCAGCTAATATATTCTGCTCTCTCTATAATACTACTGCCAGATCAGCTAATATATTCTGTTCTCTCTATAATACTACTGCCAGATCAGCTAATATATTCTGATCTCTCTATAATACTACTGCCAGATCAGCTAATATATTCTGGTCTCTCTATAATACTACTGCCAGATCAGCTAATATATTCTGGTCTCTCTATAATACTACTGCCAGATCAGCTAATATATTCTGGTCTCTCTATAATACTACTGCCAGATCAGCTAATATATTCTGGTCTCTCTATAATACTACTGCCAGATCAGCTAATATATTCTGATCTCTCTATAATACTACTGCCAGATCAGCTAATATATTCTGGTCTCTATAATACTACTGCCAGATCAGCTAATATATTCTGATCTCTCTATAATACTACTGCCAGATCAGCTAATATATTCTGGTCTCTCTATAATACTACTGCCAGATCAGCTAATATATTCTGGTATCTATAATACTACTGCCAGATCAGCTAATATATTCTGATCTCTCTATAATACTACTGCCAGATCAGCTAATATATTCTGATCTCTCTATAATACTACTGCCAGATCAGCTAATATATTCTGATCTCTCTATAATACTACTGCCAGATCAGCTAATATATTCTGATCTCTCTATAATACTACTGCCAGATCAGCTAATATATTCTGATCTCTCTATAATACTACTGCCAGATCAGCTAATATATTCTGGTCTCTCTATAATACTACTGCCAGATCAGCTAATATATTCTGGTCTCTCTATAATACTACTGCCAGATCAGCTAATATATTCTGGTCTCTCTATAATACTACTGCCAGATCAGCTAATATATTCTGATCTCTCTATAATACTACTGCCAGATCAGCTAATATATTCTGGTCTCTATAATACTACTGCCAGATCAGCTAATATATTCTGGTCTCTCTATAATACTACTGCCAGATCAGCTAATATATTCTGGTCTCTCTATAATACTACTGCCAGATCAGCTAATATATTCTGATCTCTCTATAATACTACTGCCAGATCAGCTAATATATTCTGGTCTCTATAATACTACTGCCAGATCAGCTAATATATTCTGATCTCTCTATAATACTACTGCCAGATCAGCTAATATATTCTGGTCTCTCTATAATACTACTGCCAGATCAGCTAATATATTCTGGTATCTATAATACTACTGCCAGATCAGCTAATATATTCTGATCTCTCTATAATACTACTGCCAGATCAGCTAATATATTCTGATCTCTCTATAATACTACTGCCAGATCAGCTAATATATTCTGCTCTCTCTATAATACTACTGCCAGATCAGCTAATATATTCTGGTCTCTCTATAATACTACTGCCAGATCAGCTAATATATTCTGATCTCTCTATAATACTACTGCCAGATCAGCTAATATATTCTGGTCTCTCTATAATACTACTGCCAGATCAGCTAATATATTCTGGTCTCTCTATAATACTACTGCCAGATCAGCTAATATATTCTGGTCTCTCTATAATACTACTGCCAGATCAGCTAATATATTCTGATCTCTCTATAATACTACTGCCAGATCATCTAATATATTCTGGACTCTCTATAATACTACTGCCAGATCAGCTAATATATTCTGGTCTCTCTATAATACTACTGCCAGATCAGCTAATATATTCTGGTCTCTCTATAATACTACTGCCAGATCAGCTAATATATTCTGATCTCTCTATAATACTACTGACAGATCAGCTAATATATTCTGATCCCTCTATAATACTACTGCCAGATCAGCTAATACACTGCTCAAAAAAATAAAGGGAACACACTAAAATAACACATCCTAGATCAATGAAATAATCTTATTAAATAGTTTTTTCTTTACATAGTTGAATGTGCTGACAACAAAAATCACACAAAAAGTATCAATGGAAATCAAATTTATCAACCCATGGAGGTCTGGATTTGAAGTCACACTCAAAATTAAAGTGGAAAACCACACTACAGGCTGATCCAACTTTGATGTAATGTCCTTAAAACAAGTCAAAATGAGGCTCAGTAGTGTGTGTGGCCTCCACGTGCCTGTATGAACTCCCTACAACGCCTGGGCATGCTCCTGATGAGGTGGCGGATGGTCTCCTGAGGGATCTCCTCCCAGACCTGGACTAAAGCATCCGCCAACTCCTGGACAATCTGTGATGCAACGTGGCGTTGGTGGATGGAACGAGACATGATGTCCCAGATGTGCTCAATTGGATTCAGGTCTGGGGAACGGGCGGGCCAGTCCATAGCATCAATGCCTTCCTCTTGCAGGAACTGCTGACACATTCCAGCCACATGAGGTCTAGCATTGTCTTGCATTAGGAGGAACCCAGGGCCAACCGTACCAGCATATGGTCTCACAAGGGGTCTGAGGATCTCATTTCGGTACCTAATGGCAGTCAGGCTACCTCTGGCGAGCACATGGAGGGCTGTGCGGCCCCCCAAAGAAATGCCACCCCATACCATGACTGACCCACCGCCAAACCGGTCTCTGTCACGTCTGTCACATGTGCTCAGTGTGAACCTGCTTTCATCTGTGAAGAGCACAGGGCGCCAGTGGCGAATTTGCCAATCTTGGTGTTCTCTGGCAAATGCCAAACGTCCTGCATGGTGTTGGGCTGTAAGCATAACCCCCACCTGTGGACGTCGGGCCCTCATACCACCCTCATGGAGTCTGTTTCTGACCGTTTGAGCAGACACATGCACATTTGTGGCCTGCTGGAGGTCATTTTGCAGGGCTCTGGCAGTGCTCCTCCTGCTCCTCCTTGCACAAAGGCGGAGGTAGCGGTCCTGCTGCTGGGTTGTTGCCCTCCTACGGCCTCCTCCACGTCTCATGATGTACTGGCCTGTCTCCTGGTAGCGCCTCCATGCTCTGGACACTACGCTGACAGACACAGCAAACCTTCTTGCCACAGCTCGCATTGATGTACCATCCTGGATGAGCTGCACTACCTGAGCCACTTGTGTGGGTTGTAGACTCCGTCTCATGCTACCACTAGAGTGAAAGCACCGCCAGCATTCAAAAGTGACCAAAACATCAGCCAGGAAGCATAGGAACTGAGAAGTGGTCTGTGGTCACCACCTGCAGAACCACTCCTTTATTGGGGGTGTCTTGCTAATTGCCTATAATTTCCACCTCTATTCCATTTGCACAACAGCATGTGAAATGTATTGTCAATCAGTGTTGCTTCCTAAGTGGACAGTTTGATTTCACAGAAGTGTGATTGACTTGGAGTTACATTGTGTTGTTTAAGTGTTCTCTCTATAACTTTTTTTGAGCAGTGTATATTCTGATCTCTCTATAATACTACTGCCAGATCAGCTAATATATTCTGATCTCTCTATAATACTACTGCCAGATCAGCTAATATATTCTGATCTCTCTATAATACTACTGCCAGATCATCTAATATATTCTGATTTCTCTATAATAGTACTGCCAGATCAGCTAATATATTCTGGTCTCTCTATAATACTACTGCCAGATCAGCTAATATATTCTGATCTCTCTATAATACTACTGCCAGATCAGCTAATATATTCTGGTCTCTCTATAATACTACTGCCAGATCAGCTAAATATATTCTGGTCTCTCTATAATACTACTGCCAGATCAGCTAATATATTCTGGTCTCTCTATAATACTACTGCCAGATCAGCTAATATATTCTGTCTCTCTATAACACTACTGCCAGATCAGCTAATATATTCTGGTCTCTCTATAATACTACTTCCAGATCAGCTAATATATTCTGGTCTCTCTATAATACTACTGCCAGATCAGCTAATATATTCTGTCTCTCTATAATACTACTGTCAGATCAGCTAATATATTCTGGTCTCTCTATAATACTACTGCCAGATCAGCTAATATATTGTCACGATCGTCTAGTAGCGAAGTAGACCAAGGCGCAGCGTGTGAAAGAAACATGACTTTATTTAATTAAAGTTTTCCAAAATACAAACAAAACACGACTCGTGAAATCCAACGGTTAACATACCGACACGGAACAAAAAACCCACAACCCCCAAAGGAAAACATACAGTTTAAATATGGCTCCCAATCAGAGACAACCAGCAAACAGCTGACACTCGTTGCCTCTGATTGGGAGTCACATCGTCAAACATAGAATCAAACAAACTAGAATACAGCCAACATAGAAAATGAACACACAGAATGACACACCCTTGCTCAACATATAGAGTCCCAGAGCCAGGGTGTGACAGTACCCCCCCTAAAGGTGCGGACTGCGACCGCGCCTCAACAAAACCCCAAAAACAGGGGAGGGCTGGGTGGGCATTCCTCCTCGGAGGCGGCTCCGGCTCCGGCCTTGACCACCACCCCTCCATAATCAGCTAATGATATAATCCCCGTAGCGCCCCTGGTCCGGTCTGAACCCCCGCTGGCTGGATCTGGACTGGACATTGACGGAGCGGATTGCTTACGCTCCGATTGTGGAGCAGCTGACCGGTCTTACCAGGCTGACGACTCGCACCCCTGGCTTGGTGCGAGTGGCAGGAACGGGCTGGACCAGGCTGACGACTCGCACCCCTGGCTTGGTGCGAATGTGGCAGGAACGGGCTGGACCAGGCTGACGACGCACACCGTAGGCTTGGTGCGTGGAGCATTCAGGGACAGGCCGGCTGGGCTGGCGACGCACACCGTAGGCTTGGTGCGTGGAGCAGGGACAGGCCGGGCTGGGCTGGCGACGCACACCGTAGGTTTGGTGCGTGGAGCAGGGACAGGCCGGGCTGGGCTGTCGACGCACACCGTAGGTTTGGTGCGTGGAGCAGGGACAGGCCGGGCTGGGCTGGCTACGCACGCCGTAGGCTTGGTGCGTGGAGCAGGAACAGGCCCGGGCAGGGCTGGCGACGCACACCGTAGGCTCATAAGTGGTGCGTGGAGCAGGATTAAACAGGCCGGGCAGGGCTGTCGACGCACACCGTAGGTTTTTGGTGCGTGGAGCAGGAACAGGCCGGGCAGGGCTGGCGACGCACACCGTAGGTTTGATGCGTGGAGCAGGGACAGGGCCGGGCTGGGCTGGCGACGCACACCGTAGGTTTGGTGCGTGGGAGCAGGGACAGGCCGGACCGTACTTGGAAAACACACACCACTGGCTTTAAACGGGGATCAGGAACGGGCCGGACCGGACTGGCAATACACCTCAGTCCCTCTCGCGAAGTGCCTCTACGACTTCCTTCCCCTCTCTCGCCAATGGCTCCCGTAACCCGGTGGCCTTCTCTCCTCTTCTCCTATTTCGCCCTGTGGCAGCCTCCTGCTGCCCAGTCGCCCATGCCGTGTGCCCCCCCCCTAAAAAATTCTTGGGGGTGCCTCTCGTCCCGTCCCGACGATGGCACTGCTGACGCCGCTGCCTTTCCGTCCACCTCCTCTCTCGCCAGGGCCTTGATCCTACCCCAAGGTCCCTTGCCCCCGAGCATGTCCTCCCAGGACCACACTTTGCCCACCTGGGCCATCGAGGCCAGCCTCTCTATCTCCTTTCCTGGCGCTTCCTCCCATGACCAGGCTGCCTGCTCCTGGACACGCTGCTTGGTCCTTGTACGGTGGGTTTTTCTGTCACGATCGTCGTAAAGGAGAGTAGACCAAGGCGCAGCGTGTGAAACGAACATGACTTTATTTAATAAAGTACTAAATACATCAAACAAAACACGACTCGTGAAGTCCACGGTTACACTGACCGAATAAGGAACCAAAAACCCACAACCCAAAAAGGAAAAACATACAGTTTAAATATGGCTCCCAATCAGAGACAACCAGCAAACAGCTGACACTCGTTGCCTCTGATTGGGAGTCACATCGTCAAACATAGAATCAAACAAACTAGAATACCCAACATAGAAAATGAACACACATCAGAATGAACACACCCTGGCTCTCATATAGAGTCCCAGAGCCAGGGTGTGACATATATATATGGTCTCTCTATAACACTACTGCCAGATTAGCTAATATTTTCTGGTCTCTCTATAATACTACTGCCAGATCAGCTAATATATTCTGATCTCTCTATAATACTACTGCCAGATCAGCTAATATATTCTGGTCTCTCTATAATACTACTGCCAGATCAGCTAATATATTCTGATCTCTCTATAATACTACTGCCAGATCAGCTAATATATTCTGATCTCTCTATAATACTACTGCCAGATCAGCTAATATATTCTGTTCTCTCTATAATACTACTGCCAGATCAGCTAATATATTCTGATCTCTCTATAATACTACTGCCAGATCAGCTAATATATTCTGGTCTCTCTATAATACTACTGCCAGATCAGCTAATATATTCTGATCTCTCTATAATACTACTGCCAGATCAGCTAATATATTCTGGTATCTATAATACTACTGCCAGATCAGCTAATATATTCTGGTCTCTCTATAATACTACTGCCAGATCAGCTAATATATTCTGATCTCTCTATAATACTACTGCCAGATCAGCTAATATATTCTGATCTCTCTATAATACTACTGCCAGATCAGCTAATATATTCTGGTACTCTCTATAATACTACTGCCAGATCAGCTAATATATTCTGGTCTCTCTATAATACTACTGCCAGATCAGCTAATATATTCTGGTCTCTCTATAACACTACTGCCAGATTAGCTAATATATTCTGATCTCGCTATAATACTACTGCCAGATCAGCTAATATATTCTTGGCTCTCTATAATACTACTGCCAGATCAGCTAATATATTCTGGTATCTCTATAATACTACTGCCAGATCAGCTAATATATTCTGGTCTCTCTATAATACTACTGCCAGATCAGCTAATATATTCTGGTCTCTATAATACTACTGCCAGATCAGCTAATATATTCTGGTCTCTCTATAATACTACTGCCAGATCAGCTAATATATTCTGATCTCTCTATAATACTACTGCCAGATCAGCTAATATATTCTGGTCTCTCTATAATACTACTGCCAGATCAGCTAATATATTCTGGTCTCTCTATAATACTACTGCCAGATCTGCTAATATATTCTGATCTCTCTATAATACTACTGCCAGATCAGCTAATATATTCTGGTCTCTCTATAATACTACTGCCAGATCAGCTAATATATTCTGATCTCTCTATAATACTACTGCCAGATCAGCTAATATATTCTGGTCTCTCTATAATACTACTGCCAGATCAGCTAATATATTCTGGTCTCTCTATAATACTACTGCCAGATCAGCTAATATATTCTGGTCTCTCTATAATACTACTGCCAGATCAGCTAATATATTCTGGTCTCTCTATAATACTACTGACAGATCAGCTAATATATTCTGGTCTCTCTATAATACTACTGCCAGATCTGCTAATATGTTCTGGTCTCTCTATAATACTACTGCCAGATAATATAATATATTCTGAGAGGAGGACTGTATTCTGAGAGGAGGACTGTATTCTGAGAGGAGGACTGTTTTCTGAGAGGAGGACTGTTTTCTGAGAGGAGGACTGTATTCTAGAGAGGAGGACTGTATTAAAATAAAATAAAATCTAATGTTATTTGTCACATGCGCCAAATACAACAGGTGTAGGTATATAATGCTGACTCACAAGCCCTTAACCAACAATTCGGAGTAAGAAAATATTTGCTATATAAACTAAAGTAAAAAAAAGTAACACAATAAAAGAACAATAACGTTGCTATATCCTGTGTAAAACAGATTGAGAGTGACAGCTCTTTGGAACTCCCGTGGAAACACTGGCTTCCTGTTTCTCATTAACATATCATGTCCTGAGAGTACAGGGAGACGATGTTGTGTCACTCCTCAGACAGAG
>CM072237.1:3317193-3323202 GCA_036851935.1 Coregonus suidteri
GATGATGTCTCTTTTCTGAGATTGTTTAAAGGACCTTTACTAAGAATTTTTAAGCAATAATATATGGCCAATATACCACGGCTAACGGTTGTTCTTAGACACAATGCAACATTTTATAGAATTATAATCTGGGTGGTTCAAGCCCTGAATGCTGATTGGCTGACAGCCGTGGTATATCAGACCGTATACCACGGGTATGACAAAACATTTATTTTTACTGCTCTAATTACATTGCTAACCAGTTTATGATAGCAAAAAGGCACCCCGGGGGTCTGCGGTATATTTCCAATATACCACGGCTAAGGGCTGTATCCAGGCACACCGCGTTGCGTCGTGCATAAGAACAGCCCTTAGCCGTGGTATATTGGCCATATACCACACCTCCTCGGGCCTTATTGCTTACGGTAATTATAATTCATTAACTGCAGGAAAAGACACAGAGTTGAGACAGTAAAACAAACCAGGGCCGATAGACAATAGAATAGATGTTAAAGACGGGCCATCATCACTCTCACTACATAGTAACCTTTACAGTACACTGTGTGTGTCGTCATAGTAACCTTTACAGTACACTGTGTGTGTCGTCATAGTAACCTTTACAGTACACTGTGTGTGTCGTCATAGTAACCTTTACAGTACACTGTGTGTGTCGTCAGAGTAACCTTTACAGTACACTGTGTGTGTCGTCATAGTAACCTTTACAGTACACTGTGTGTGTCGTCATAGTAACCTTTACAGTACACTGTGTGTGTCGTCATAGTAACCTTTACAGTTTCCCTTGCCATAAGAACCTATGATGTATGAGCAGCCATTTTACTGTTTCATCTATGTATGAACATGTTTCAGTTGGTGTCTTGGTGTTATTAATGCGTTTATAATGCGTTATGAAGCGGGTCATCATAGGAAGTCTTAGCAGACATCAGAGAGACAGTAATAGTGATGTGACTGATCCTCTCTACCTTCATCACTGATCCTCTCTAACATCATCATCATCACTGATCCTCTCTAACATCATCATCACTACTGATCCTCTGTACCCTCATCATCACTGCAATTTGCACAGTCATGCTTCAAACACTCTGTTTTAGAACACAGTCATGCTTCAAACACTCTGTTTTAGAACATAGTCATGCTCCAAACACTCTGTTTTAGAACACAGTCATGCTTCAAACACTCTGTTTTAGAACACAGTCATGCTTCAAACACTCTGTTTTAGAACATAGTCATGCTCCAAACACTCTGTTTTAGAACACAGTCATGTTCCAAACACTCTGTTTTAGAACACAGTCATGCTCCAAACACTCTGTTTTAGAACATAGTCATGCTCCAAACACTCTGTTTTAGAACATAGTCATGCTCCAAACACTCTGTTTTAGAACACAGTCATGCTCCAAACACTCTGTTTTAGAACACAGTCATGCTCCAAACACTCTGTTTTAGAACACAGTCATGCTCCAAACACTCTGTTTTAGAACACAGTCATGCTCCAAACACTCTGTTTTAGAACACAGTCATGCTCCAAACACTCTGTTTTAGAACACAGTCATGCTCCAAACACTCTGTTTTAGAACACAGTCATGCTCCAAACACTCTGTTTTAGAACACAGTCATGCTCCAAACACTCTGTTTTAGAACACAGTCATGCTCCAAACACTCTGTTTTAGAACATAGTCATGCTCCAAACACTCTGTTTTAGAACACAGTCATGCTCCAAACACTCTGTTTTAGAACACAGTCATGCTCCAAACACTCTGTTTTAGAACACAGTCATGCTCCAAACACTCTGTTTTAGAACACAGTCATGCTCCAAACACTCTGTTTTAGAACACAGTCATGCTCCAAACACTCCGTCTTGGAACTCTGACCAAAAAAAAAGAGCATATCTTGTATAAAAAGTAAATGAGAGACACATGTACTCTCCCTGAACGTTTCCATTCAGAAACACTCATACAATTCACACGCCAGGCCAAAGTCTATCCATCTATGCTGTTCACACACACACACACACACACACACACACACACACACACACACACACACACAGTGTGTGTCTTGATTACTAACGACTTGTTGCATTTCTTTATGGTTCTGTATGGTTGACGTTCACAATCATTGTTATGATGGCAGGGGATCATTCTTAATTAACTGGAGCTAAACAACATGTTTCTAAGTGTTACTCTCCTCCTCCTGAACGCACCACCATTTATCCTGGTGTAGCTACTGTTGTATCTCTGAGGTACTCTCTTGTCTCTCTCTCCCTACTGTTGTATCTCTGAGGAGCTCTCTTGTCTCTCTCTCCCTACTGTTGTATCTCTGAGATACTCTCTTGTCTCTCCTTACTGTTGTATCTCTGAGGTACTCTCTTGTCTCTCGCTCCTTACTGTTGTATCTCTGAGGTACTCTCTTGTCTCTCTCTCTCCTAACTGTTGTATCTCTGAGGTACTCTCTTGTCTCTCTCTCCTTACTGTTGTATCTCTGAGGTACTCTCTTGTCTCTCCTTACTGTTGTATCTCTGAGGTACTCTCTTGTCTTTCTCCTTACTGTTGTATCTCTGAGGTACTCTCTTGTCTCTCTCTCCTTACTGTTGTATCTCTGAGGTACTCTCTTGTCTCTCCTTACTGTTGTATCTCTGAGGTACTCTCTTGTCTCTCCTTACTGTTGTATCTCTGAGGTACTCTCTTGTCTCTCTCTCCTTACTGTTGTATCTCTGAGGTACTCTCTTGTCTCTCTCTCCTAACTGTTGTATCTCTGAGTACTCTCTTGAGGTACTCTCTCTCTCTCCTTACTGTTGTATCTCTGAGGAGGTACTCCTCTCTCTGAGGTCTCTCTCTCCTTACTGTTGTATCTCTGAGGTACTCTCTTGTCTCTCTCTCCTTACTGTAGTATCTCTGAGGTACTCTCTAGTCTTTCCTAACTGTTGTATCTCTGAGGTACTCTCTTGTCTCTCTCTCCTTACTGTTGTATCTCTGAGATACTCTCTTGTCTCTCTCTCCCTACTGTTGTATCTCTCTTGTCTCTCTCTCCTTACTGTTGTATCTCTACTCTCTTGTCTCTCCTTACTGTTGTATCTCTGAGGTACTCTCTTGTCTCTCCTTACTGTTGTATCTCTGAGGTACTCTCTTGTCTCTCTCTCTTACTGTTGTATCTCTGAGGTACTCTCTTGTCTCTCTCTCCTTACTGTTGTATCTCTGAGGTACTCTCTTGTCTCTCTCTCCTAACTGTTGTATCTCTGAGTTGTATCTCTGAGGTACTCTCTCTCTCTCCTTACTGTTGTATCTCTGAGGTACTCTCTTGTCTCTCTCTCCTTACTGTTGTATCTCTGAGGTACTCTCTTGTCTCTCTCTCATTACTGTTGTATCTCTGAGGTACTCTCTTGTCTCTCTCTCCTTACTGTTGTATCTCTGAGGTACTCTCTTGTCTCTCCTTACTGTTGTATCTCTGAGGTACTCTCTTGTCTCTCTCCTTACTGTTGTATCTCTGAGGTACTCTCTTGTCTCTCTCTTACTGTTACTGTTGTATCTCTGAGGTACTCTCTTGTCTCTCTCTGTATCTCTTACTGTTGTATCTCTGACTGTTGTATCTCTCTCTCTGTCTCTCTCTCCTTACTGTTGTATCTCTGAGGAACTCTCTTGTCTCTCTCCTTACTGTTGTATCTCTGAGGTACTCTCTTGTCTCTCTCTTACTACTTGTTGTATCTCTGAGGAACTCTCTTGTCTCTCTCTCCTAACTGTTGTATCTCTGAGATACTCTCTTGTCTCTCTCTCCTTACTGTTGTATCTCTGAGGTACTCTCTTGTCTCTCTCTCCTTACTGTTGTATCTCTGAGGTACTCTCTTGTCTCTCTCTCCTTACTGTTGTATCTCTGAGGTACTCTCTTGTCTCTCTCTCCTTACTGTTGTATCTCTGAGGTACTCTCTTGTCTCTCCTTACTGTTGTATCTCTGAGGTACTCTCTTGTCTCTCTCTCCTTACTGTTGTATCTCTGAGGTACTCTCTTGTCTCTCTCTTACTGTTGTCTCTCTGAGGTACTCTCTTGTCTCTCTCTCCTTACTGTTGTATCTCTGAGGTACTCTCTTGTTGTCTCTCCTTACTGTTGTATCTCTGAGGTACTCTACTGTTGTATCTCTGAGGTACTCTCTCTCCTTACTGTTGTATCTCTGAGGTACTCTCTCTCTCTCTCCTTACTGTTGTATCTCTGAGGTACTCTCTTGTCTCTCTCCTTACTGTTGTATCTCTGAGGTACTCTCTTGTCTCTCTCTCCTTACTGTTGTATCTCTGAGGTACTCTCTTGTCTCTCTCTCCTTGACTACTCTTGTCTCTCTGACTGGTAACTCTCTTGTACTCTCTTGTCTCTCTCTCCTTACTGTTGTATCTCTGAGGTACTCTCTTGTCTCTCTCTCCTTACTGTTGTATCTCTGAGGTACTCTCTTGTCTCTCTCTCTCCTTCTGTTGTATCTCTGAGGTACTCTTGTCTCTCTCTCCTTACTGTTGTATCTCTGAGGTACTCTCTTGTCTCTCTCTCCTTACTGTTGTATCTCTGAGGTACTCTCTTGTCTCTCTCTCCTTACTGTTGTATCTCTGAGGTACTCTCTTGTCTCTCTCTCCTTACTGTTGTATCTCTGAGGTACTCTCTGTCTCTCCTTACTGTTGTATCTCTGAGGTACTCTCTTGTCTCTCCTTACTGATACTCTCTTGTCTCTCTCTCCTTACTGTTGTATCTCTGAGGTACTCTATTGTCTGTCTCTCCTTACTGTTGTACAGTGGGGAAAAAAAGTATTTAGTCAGCCACCAATTGTGCAAGTTCTCCCACTTAAAAAGATGAGAGAGGCCTGTAATTTTCATCATAGGTACACGTCCACTATGACAGACAAAATGAGAAAAATAAATCCAGAAAATCACATTGTAGGATTTTTAATGCATTATTTGCAAATTATGGTGGAAAATAAGTATTTGGTCAATAACAAAAGTTTCTCAATACTTTGTTATATACCCTTTGTTGGCAATGACACAGGTCAAACGTTTTCTGTAAGTCTTCACAAGGTTTTCACACACTGTTGCTGGTATTTTGGCCAATTCCTCCATGCAGATCTCCTCTAGAGCAGTGATGTTTTGGGGCTGTCGCTGGGCAACACGGACTTTCAACTCCCTCCAAAGATTTTCTATGGGGTTGAGATCTGGAGACTGGCTAGAGCACTCCAGGACCTTGAAATGCTTCTTACGAAGAAGCCACTCCTTCGTTGCCTGGGCGGTGTGTTTGGAATCATTGTCATGCTGAAAGACCCAGCCACGTTTCATCTTCAATGCCCTTGCTGATGGAAGGAGGTTTTCACTCAAAATCTCACGATACATGGCCCCATTCATTATTTTCTTTACACAGATCAGTCATCCTGGTCCCTTTGCAGAAAAAACAGCCCCAAAGCATGATGTTTCCACCCCCATGCTTCACAGTAGGTATGGTGTTCTTTGGATGCAACTCAGCATTCTTTGTCCTCCAAACACGACGAGTTGAGTTTTTACCAAAAAGTTTTATTTTGGTTTCATCTGACCATATGACATTCTCCCAATCCTCTTCTGGATCATCCAAATGCACTCTAGCAAACTTCAGACGGGCCTGGACATGTACTGGCTTAAGCAGGGGGACACGTCTGGCACTGCAGGATTTGAGTCCCTGGCGGCGTAGTGTGTTACTGATGGTAGGCTTTGTTACTTTGGTCCCAGCTCTCTGCAGGTCATTCACTAGGTCCCCCCGTGTGGTACTGGGATTTTTCTCACCGTTCTTGTGTTCATTTTGACTCCACGGGGTGAGATCTTGCGTGGAGCCCCAGATCGAGGGAGATTATCAGTGGTCTTGTATGTCTTCCATTTCCTAATAATTGCTCCCACAGTTGATTTCTTCAAACCAAGCTGCTTACCTATTGCAGATTCAGTCTTCCCAGCCTGGTGCAGGTCTACAATTTTGTTTCTGATGTCCTTTGACAGCAATCCTAAATTGTGATTTTCGGGTTTGGTTT
>CM072237.1:3323702-3348702 GCA_036851935.1 Coregonus suidteri
GTCTCTCTCTGATGTACTGTTTCTCATTACTGTTGTATCTCTGAGGTACTCTCTTGTCTCTCCTTAATGTTGTATCTCTGAGGTACTCTGATGTCTCTCTCTCCTTACTGTTGTATCTCTGAGGTACTCTCTTGTCTCTCTCTCCTTACTGTTTTGTATCTCTGAGGTACTCTCTTGTCTCTCTTACTCCTCTCTGAGCGTACTGTTGTATCTCTGAGGTATCTCTGAGGTCTCTCTTGTTATCTTACTGTTGTATCTCTGAGGTACTCTCTTGTCTCTCTCTCCTTACTGTTTTATCTCTGAGGTACTCTCTTGTCTCTCCTTACTGTTGTATCTCTGAGTAACTTTCTTGTCTCTCTCTCTACTGTTGTATCTCTGTCTCTCTCCTTACTGTTGTATCTCTGAGGTACTCTCTTGTCTCTCTCTCCTACTGTTGTATCTCTGAGGTACTCTCTTGTCTCTCTCTCCTTACTGTTGTATCTCTGAGGAACTCTCTTGTCTCTCCTTACTGTTGTATCTCTGAGGTACTCTCTTGTCTCTCTCCTTACTGTTGTATCTCTGAGGTACTCTCTTGTCTCTCTCCTTACTGTTGTATCTCTGAGGTACTCTCTTGTCTCTCCTTACTGTTGTATCTCTGAGGTACTCTCTTGTCTCTCTCCATTACTGTTGTATCTCTGAGGTACTCTCTTGTCTCTCATTACTGTTTTATCTTTGAGAGACTCTCTTGTCTCTCTCCTTACTTCTGTATCTCTGAGGAACTCTCTTGTCTCTCCTTACTGTTTTATCTCTGATGTTCTCTCTTGTCTCTCTCCTTACTGTTGTATCTCTGAGGAACTCTCTTGTCTCTCCTTACTGTTGTATCTCTGAGGTACTCTCTTGTCTCTCTCTCATTACTGTTGTATCTCTGAGGTACTCTCTTGTCTCTCCTTAATGTAGTATCTCTGAGGTACTCTGATGTCTCTCTCTCCTTACTGTTGTATCTCTGAGGTACTCTCTTGTCTCTCCTTAATGTTGTATCTCTGAGGTACTCTGATGTCTCTCTCTCCTTACTGTTGTATCTCTGAGGTACTCTCTTGTCTCTCTCTCCTTACTGTTGTATCTCTGAGGTACTCTCTTGTCTCTCCTCACTGTTGTATCTCTGAGGAACTCTCTTGTCTCTCCTTACTGTTTATCTCTGAGGTACTCTCTTGTCTCTCTCTCAATACTGTTGTATCTCTGAGGTACTCTCTTGTCTCTCTCTCATTACTGTTGTATCTCTGAGGTACTCTCTTGTCTCTCCTTAATGTTGTATCTCTGAGGTACTCTGATGTCTCTCTCTCCTTACTGTTGTATATCTTGAGGTACTCTCTTGTCTCTCTCTCCTTACTGTTGTATCTCTGAGGTACTCTCTTGTCTCTCTCTCATTACTGTTGTATCTCTGAGGAACTCTCTTGTCTCTCTCTCCTTACTGTTGTATCTCTGAGGTACTCTGATGTTTCTCTCTCCTAACTGTTGTATCTCTGAGGTACTCTCTTGTCTCTCTTCCTGAGGTACTCTCTCTGAGTCTCTCTCTCTCCTTACTGTTGTATCTCTGAGGTACTCTCTTGTCTCTCTCTCATTACTGTTGTATCTCTGAGGTACTCTCTTGTCTCTCTCTCCTTACTGTTGTATCTCTGAGGTACTCTCTTGTCTCTCTCTCCTACTGTTTGTATCTCTGAGGTACTCTCTTGTCTCTCTCTCCTTACTGTTGTATCTCTGAGGAACTCTCTTGTCTCTCCTTACTGTTGTATCCCTGAGATAATATCTTGTCTCTCCTTACTGTTGTATCTCTGAGGAACTCTCTTGTACTCTCTCCTTAATGTCTCTCTCCTGACGTTACTGTTGTACTGTCTCTTTGAGGAACTCTCTTGTCTCTCTCTCCTTACTGTTTTATCTCTGAGGTACTCTCTCTTGTCTCCCTTACTGTTTATCTCTGAGGTACTCTCTTGTCTCTCTCTCTCCTACTGTTGTATCTCTGAGGACTCTCTTGTCTCTCCCTTACTGTTTTATCTCCTACTGTTTTATCTCTGAGGTGAGTAACTCTTGTCTTCTCTCTCCTTACTGTTGTATCTCTGAGGTACTCTCTTGTCTCTCTCTCCTTACTGTTGTATCTCTGAGGAACTCTCTTGTCTCTCTCTCCTTACTGTTGTATCTCTGAGGTACTCTCTTGTCTCTCTCTCCTTACTGTTGTATCTCTGAGGTACTCTCTTGTCTCTCTCTCCTTACTGTTGTATCTCTGAGGAACTCTCTTGTCTCTCTCTTCCTTACTGTTGTATCTCTGAGGTACTCTCTTGTCTCTCATTACTGTTGTATCTCTGAGGAACTCTCTTGTCTCTCTCTCCTTACTGTTGTATCTCTGAGGTACTCTCTTGTCTCTCTCTTACTGTTGTATCTCTGAGGAACTCTCTTGTCTCTCTCTCCTTACTGTTGTATCTCTGAGGAACTCTCTTGTCTCTCCTCCTTGTTTTATCTCTGAGGTACTCTCTTGTCTCTCCTTACTGTTGTATCTCTGAGGTACTCTCTTGTCTCTCTCCTTACTGTTGTATCTCTTGAGGTACTCTCTTGTCTCTCTCCTTACTGTTGTATCTCTGAGGAACTCTCTTGTCTCTCCTTACTGTTTTATCTCTGAGGAACTCTCTTGTCTCTCTCTCCTTACTGTTGTATCTCTGAGGTACTCTCTTGTCTCTCCTTACTGTTTTATCTCTGAGGTACTCTCTTGTCCTCATCTCTTACTGTTGTATCTGAGGTACTCTCTTGTCTCTCTCCTTACTGTTGTATCTCTGAGGTACTCTCTTGTCTCTCTCCTTACTGTTGTATCTCTGAGGTACTCTCTTGTCTCTCTCCTTACTGTTGTATCTCTGAGGTACTCTCTTGTCTCTCTCTCATTACTGTTGTATCTCTGAGGTACTCTCTTGTCTCTCCTTACTGTTGTATCTCTTACTCTTATCTCTCTCTCTCTGAGGTATCTCTGAGTCTCTCTCTCCTTACTGTTTTATCTCTGAGGAACTCTCTTGTCTCTCCTTACTGTTGTATCTCTGAGGTACTCTCTTGTCTCTCCTTACTGTTGTATCTCTGAGGTACTCTCTTGTCTCTCTCCTTACTGTTGTATCTCTGAGATACTCTCTTGTCTCTCCTTACTGTTGTATCTCTGAGGAACTCTCTTGTCTCTCTCTCCTTACTGTTGTATCTCTGAGGTACTCTCTTGTCTCTCCTTACTGTTGTATCTCTGAGGTACTCTCTTGTCTCTCTCTCCTTACTGTTGTATCTCTGAGGTACTCTCTTGTCTCTCCTTACTGTTGTATCTCTGAGGTACTCTCTTGTCTCTCTCATTACTGTTGTATCTCTGAGGAACTCTCTTGCATCTCTCTCTTACTGTTGTATCTCTGAGGTAACTCTCTTTGTCTCTCCTTACTGTTGTATCTCTGAGGTACTCTCTTGTCTCTCTCCTTTACTGTTGTATCTCTGAGGAACTCTCTTGTCTCTCCCTTACTGTTGTATCTCTGAGGTACTCTCTCTTGTCTCTCTCATTACTGTTGTATCTCTGAGGTACTCTCTTGTCTCTCCTTACTCTTTGTATCTCTGAGGAACTCTCTTGTCTCTCTCTCTTACTGTTGTATCTCTGAGGACTCTCTTGTCTCTCTCTTTACTGTTTTATCTCTGAGGTACTCTCTTGTCTCCTCTCCTTACTGTTGTATCTCTGAGGAACTCTCTTGTCTCTCCTTACTGTTGTATCTCTGAGGTACTCTCTTGTCTCTCTCCTTACTGTTGTATCTCTCTGAGGTACTCTCTTTACTGTCTCTCTCCTCTCTCTTTACTGTTGTATCTCTGAGGTACTCTCTTGTCTCTCCTTACTGTTGTATCTCTGAGGTACTCTCTTGTCTCTCTCTCCTTACTGTTGTATCTCTGAGGTACTCTCTTGTCTCTCTCTCTTACTGTTTGTATCTCTGAGGAACTCTCTTGTCTCTCTCTCCTTACTGTTTTATCTCTGAGGTACTCTCTTGTCTCTCTCTCCTAACTGTTGTATCTCTGAGGTACTCTCTTGTCTCTCCTTACTGTTGTATCTCTCTGAGGTACTCTCTTGTCTCTCTCCTTACTGTTGTATCTCTGAGGAACTTTCTCTTGTCTCTCCTTACTTACTCTCTGGGGAACTCTCTTGTCTCTCCTTACTGTTGTATCTCTGAGGGACTGTCTTGTCTCTCTCTCCTTACTGTTGTATCTCTGAGGTACTCTCTTGTCTCTCCTTACTGTTTTATCTCTGAGGAACTCTCTTGTCTCTCTCTCCTTACTGTTGTATCTCTGAGGTACTCTCTTGTCTCTCTCTCCTTACTGTTGTATCTCTGAGTACTCTCTTGTCTCTCTCTCCTTACTGTTGTATCTCTGAGGTACTCTCTTCTCTCTCTCCTTACTGTTGTATCTCTGAGGAACTCTCTTGTCTCTCTCTCCTTACTGTTGTATCTCTGAGGTACTCTCTTGTCTCTCTCTCCTAACTGTTGTATCTCTGAGGTACTCTCTTGTCTCTCTCTCCTTACTGTTGTATCTCTGAGGTACTCTCTTTGTCTCTCTCCTTACTGTTGTATCTCTGAGGAACTGGCTTGTCTCTAAGGCACTGCTCAGTACTGTTTGCCACTAGAGATCTCTGGGGAACTCTCTTGTCTCTGTCCTTACTGTTGTATCTCTGAGGCGGACTGTCTTGTCTCTCTCTCCTTACTGTTGTATCTCTGAGGTACTTTGCAAACGCCAGGGTTGTCTCTCCTTACTGTTGAATCTCTGAGGAACTCTCTTGTCTCTCTCTCCTTACTGTTGTATCTCTGAGGAACTCTCTTGTCTCTCTCTCCTTACTGTTGTATCTATGAGGTACTCTCTTGTCTCTCTCTCCTTACTGTTGTATCTTTGAGGTACTCTCTTATCTCTCCTTACTGTTGTATCTCTGACATACTCTCTTGTCTCTCTCTCTCCCTACTGTTGTATCTCTGAGGTACTCTCTCGTCTCTCTCTCCTTATTGTTGTATCTTTGAGGTACTCTCTTGTCTCTCTCTCCTTACTGTTGTATCTCTGAGGTACTCTCTTGTCTCTCTATCCTTACTGTTGTATCTTTGAGGTACTCTCTTGTCTCTCTCTCCTTACTGTTGTATCTCTGAGGTACTCTCTTGTCTCTCTCTCCTTATTGTTGTATCTTTGAGGTACTCTCTTGTCTCTCTCTCCTTATTGTTGTATCTCTGAATTACTCTTTTGTCTCTCCTTACTCTTGTATCTCTGAGGAACTCTCTTGTCTCTCTCTCCTTACTGTTGTATCTCTAAGGAACTCTCTTGTCTCTCTCTTCTTACTGTTCTATATTTAATGTACTCTCTTGTCTCTCTCTCCTTACTGTTGTATCTCTTGGATACTTTCTTGTCTCTCTCTCCTTACTGTAGTATCTCTGAGGTACTCTCTTGTCTCTCCTTACTGTTTTATCTCTGAGGAACTCTCTTGTCTCTATCTCCTCTTAGGTAGTCTTTTTTCTCTCTTTCCTTACTGTTGTATCTCTGAGGTATTCTCTTGTCTCTCTCTCCTCTGAGGTACTCTCTTGTCTCACTCTACATACTGTTGTATCTCCTAGGAAATCTCTTGTCTCTCTCTCCTTACTGTTGTATCGCTGAGGAACTCTCTTGTCTCTCTCTCCTTACTGTTGTATCTCTGAGGTACTCTCTTGTCTCTCTCTCCTAACTGTTGTATCTCTGAGGTACTCTCTTGTCTCTCTCTCCTTACTGTTGTATCTCTGAGGTATTCTCTTGTCTCTCGCTCCTTACTGTTGTATCTCTGAGGAATTATCTTGTATCTCCTTACTGTTGTATCTCTGAGGTACTCTCTTGTCTCTCTCTCCTTATTGTTGTATCGCTGAATTACTCTTTTGTCTCTCCTTACTGTTGTATCTCTGAGGTACTCTCTTGTCTCTCCTTACTGTTTATCTCTGAGGTACTCTCTTGTCTCTCCTTACTGTTGTATCTCTGAGGTACTCTCTTGTCTCTCATTACTGTTGTATCTTTGAGGTACCCTCTGAGGTAAAAGGAAGGAAGGAGACAGACTCAGCTGATGGCTCTCTTTCTCTCTCTCTCTCTCTCTCTCTCTCTCTCTCTCTCTCTCTCTCTTTTTTCTCTCTCTCTTTTCTCTCTCTCTCTTTTCTCTCTCTCTCTCTCTCTCTCTCTCTCTCTCTCTCTCTCTCTCTCTCTCTCTCTCTTTTTCTCTCTCTCTCTTTTTTTTCTCTCTCTCTCTCTCTCTCTCTCTCTCTCTCTCTCTCTCTCTCTCTCTCTCTCTCTCTCTCTCTCTCTCTCTCTCTCTCTCTCTGTCCTTCTCTCTCTCTCTGTCCTTCTCTCTCTCTTTCCTTCTCTCTCTCTGTCCTTCTCTCTCTCTCTCTCTCTCTCTCTCTCTCTCTCTCTCTCTCTCTCTCTCTCTCTCTCTCTCTCTCTCTCTCTCTCTCTCTCTCTCTTTTTTTTTTTCTCTCTCTTTTTTCTATCTCTTCTCTCTCTCTCTCTCTCTCTCTCTCTCTCTCTCTCTTTTTTCTCTCTCTCTCTTTTTTTTCTCTCTCTCTCTCTCTCTCTCTCTCTCTCTCTCTCTCTCTCTCTCTCTCTCTCTCTCTCTCTCTCTCTCTCTCTCTCTCTCTCTCTCTGTCCTCTCTCTCTGTCCTTCTCTCTCTCTTTCCTTCTCTCTCTTTGTCCTTCTCTCTCTCTCTCTCTCTCTCTCTCTCTCTCTCTCTCTCTCTCTCTCTCTCTCTCTCTCTCTCTCTCTCTCTCTCTCTCGCTCTCTCTCTCTCTCTCTCTCCCTCTCTCTTGCTCTCTCTCTCTGCCTTCCTTTCTCTTTGTGACAGGTACCAGACCCCAGAGTGTGACAGCACGGCTCGTTCGATGGTCTCAGACGTTGAAGATCCTTTCCAGGGCCGAGACCTGACAGGTGAGAGGAGAGGACACACTGACTCAGAGCCTTTCAGTATATAAGAGCTTTAATACTGATAAGGTTGTATATAAGAGCTTATATATTGATGAGAGTGTATATAAGAGCTTATGTATTCATGAGAGCATATACAAGAGGTTATATCTTGATGATAGTCTATATAAAAGCTTATATACTGAAGAGAGTGTATACAGTGCCTTCGGAAAGTGTTCAGACCCCTTGACTTTTTCCACGTTTTGTTACGTTACAGCCTTATTCTAAAATTGATTAAATAGTTTTTTCCCCTCATCAATCTACACACAATACCCCATAATGACAAAGCAAAAACAGGTTTTTAGACATTTTTGCTAAATTATAAAAAAATAAAAAATCGGAAATATTACATTTACATAAGTATTCAGACCCTTTACTCAGTACTTTGTTGAAGCGCTTTTGGCAGCGATTACTGCATAGAGTCTTCTTGGGTATGATGCTACAAGCTTGGCACACCTGTATTTGGGGAGTTCCTCCCATTCTTCTCTGCAGATCCTCTCAAGCTCTGTCACGTTGGGTGGGGAGCGTTGCTGCACAGTAATTTTCAGGTCTCTCCAGAGATGTTTGATCGGGTTCAAGTCTGGGCTCTGGCTGGGCCACCCAAGGACATTCAGAGACTTGTGCCAAGCCACCCCTGCGTTGTCTTGGCTGTGTGCTTAAGATCGTTGTCCTGTTGGAAGGTGAACCTTTGCCCCAGTCTGAGGTCCTGAGCGCTCTGGAGCAGGATCTCATCAAGGATCTCTCTGTACTTTGCTCCATTCATCTTTGTCTTGATCCTGACTAGTCTCCCAGTCCCTGCCGCTGAAAAACATCCCGACAGCATGATGCTGCCACCACCATGCTTCACCGTAGGGATGGTGCCAGGTTTCCTCCAGACGTGATGCTTGGCATTCAGGCTGAAGAGTTCAATCTTGGTTTCATCAGACTAGAGAATCTTGTTTCTCATTGTCTGAGCATTTTTAGGTGGCTTTTGGCAAACTCCAAGCGGGCTGTCATGTGCCTTTTACTGAGGAGTGGCTTCTGTCTGGCCACTCTACCATAAAGGCCAGATTGGTGGAGTGCTGCAGAGATGGTTGTCCTTCTGGAAGGTTCTCCCATTTCCACAGAGGAACTCTAGAGCTCTGTCAGAGTGAACATCGGGTTCTTGGTCACCTCACTGACCAAGGCCCTTCTCCCCCGATGGCTCAGTTTGGCCGGGCGGCCAGCTCTAGGAAGAGTCTGGGTGGTTCCAAACATCTTCCATTTAAGAGTGATGGAGGCCACTATGTTCTTGGGGACCTTCAATGCTGCAGACATTTTTTGGTACCCTTCCCAAGATCTGTGCCTCAACACAATCCTGTCCCGAATGCACTGTATAAGAGCTTACATATTGATGAGAGTGTATATAGGAGCTTATATATTGATGAGATTGTATATAAGAGCTTATATACTGATGAGATTGTATATAAGAGCTTATATATTGATGAGTGTGTATATGATGAGATTGTATATAAGAACTTATATATTGATGAGAGTGTATATGATGAGATTGTATATAAGAGCTTATATATTGATGAGAGTATATGATGACAGTGTTTATAAGAGCTTATATACTGATGAGAGTGCATATAAGAGCTTATACAATACCGGTCAAAAGTTTTAGGACACCTACTCATTGAAGGGTTTTTCTTTAGTTTTACTATTTTCCCTCTAAGCCCAAACCAGATGGGATGGTGTATCGCTGCAGAATGCTGTGGTAGCCATGCTGGTTAAGTGTAAATTAATCACAGACAGTGTCACCAGCAAAGCACCCCCACACCATAACACCTCCTCCTCCATGCTTTACGGTGGGAACTACACATGCGGAGATCATCCGTTCAACCCACACCGCGTCTCACAAAGACACGGTTGGAACCAAAAATCTCAAATTTGGACTCAAATTCCACCGGTCTAATGTCCATTGCTCGTTTTTCTTGGCCCAAGTAAGTCTCTTCTTGTTATTGGTGTCCTTTAGTAGTGGTTCCTTTGCAGAAATTCGACCATGAAAGCCTGATTCACACAGTCTCCTCTGAACAATTGATGTTGAGATGTGTCTGTGACTTGAACTCTGTGAAGCATTTATTTCGGCTGCAATTTCTGAGGCTGGTAACTCTAATGAACTCAGCAGCAGAGGTAACTCTGGGTCTTCTTTTCCTGTGGCGGTTCTCATGAGAGCCAGTTTCATCATAGCGCTTGATGGTTTTTGCGACTGCAATTTTCCGGATTGACTGACCTTCATGTCTTAAAGTAATGATGGACTGTTGTTTCTCTGCTTATTTGAGCTTGTTCTTGCCAAAATATGGACTTGGTCTTTTACCAAATAGGGCTATCTTCTGTATACCCCCCCCCCCCCCCCCCACCTTGTCAGAACACAACTGATTTGCTCAAACGCATTAAGAAGGAAATAAATTCTACAAATTAACTTTTAAGAAGGCACACCTTTTAATTGAAATACATTCCAGGTGACTACCTCATGAAGCTGGTTGAGAGAATGCCAAGAGTCTGCAAAGCTGTCATCAAGGCAAAGGGTGGCTATGTAAAGAATCTCAAATATAAAATATATTTTGATTGGTTTAACGCTTTTTTGGTTGCTACATGATTCCATATGTGTTATTTCACAGTTTTGATGTCTTCACTATTATTCTACAATGTAAAAAATAGTAAAAATAAAGAAAAACCCTTGAATGAGTAGATGTTCTAAAACTTTTGATTGGTAGTATATATTGATGAGAGTGTATATAAGTGCTTATATATTTTACTGAATATACCGTATTTTTGTCAATGTTCTGTTTTTGTTTGCACTTTGAGGTCTTGGCTGAGTTTCAAGGGCTCACTAGTCTCTACTAAAGCCAAGGGCTCACTAGTCTCTACTAAAGCCAAGGGCTCACTAGTCTCCACTAAAGCCAGGGGCTCAAGAGTCTCCACTAAAGCCAGGGGCTCACTAGTCTCTACTAAAGCCAAGGGCTCACTAGTCTCTACTAAAGCCAAGGGCTCACTAGTCTCTACTAAAGCCAGGGGCTCACTAGTCTCTACTAAAGCCAAGGGCTCACTAGTCTCTACTAAAGCCAGGGGCTCACTAGTCTCTACTAAAGCCAAGGGCTCACTAGTCTCTACTAAAGCCAGGGGCTCACTAGTCTCTACTAAAGCCAAGGGCTCACTAGTCTCTACTAAAGCCAGGGGCTCACTAGTCTCTACTAAAGCCAAGGGCTCACTAGTCTCTACTAAAGCCAAGGGCTCACTAGTCTCTACTAAAGCCAGGGGCTCACTAGTCTCTACTAAAGCCAGGGGCTCACTAGTCTCCACTAAAGCCAAGGGCTCACTAGTCTCTACTAAAGCCAAGGGCTCACTAGTCTCTACTAAAGCCAGGGGCTCAGTAGTCTCCACTAAAGCCAAGGGCTCACTAGTCTCTACTAAAGCCAAGGGCTCACTAGTCTCTACCAAAGCCAAGGGCTCACTAGTCTCTACTAAAGCCAGGGGCTCACTAGTCTCCACTAAAGCCAAGGGCTCACTAGTCTCCACTAAAGCCAAGGGCTCACTAGTCTCTACTAAAGCCAGGGGCTCACTAGTCTCTACTAAAGCCAAGGGCTCACTAGTCTCCACTAAAGCCAAGGGCTCACTAGTCTCTACTAAAGCCAGGGGCTCACTAGTCTCTACTAAAGCCAAGGGCTCACTAGTCTCTACCAAAGCCAAGGGCTCACTAGTCTCCACTAAAGCCAAGGGCTCACTAGTCTCCACTAAAGCCAAGGGCTCACTAGTCTCCACTAAAGCCAAGGGCTCACTAGTCTCCACTAAAGCCAAGGGCTCACTAGTCTCTACTAAAGCCAAGGGCTCACTAGTCTCCACTAAAGCCAGGGGCTCACTAGTCTCTACTAAAGCCAGGGGCTCACTAGTCTCTACTAAAGCCAAGGGCTCACTAGTCTCTACTAAAGCCAAGGGCTCACTAGTCTCCACTAAAGCCAAGGGCTCACTAGTCTCCACTAAAGCCAAGGGCTCACTAGTCTCCACTAAATCCAAGGGTTCACTAGTCTCTACTAAAGCCAGGGGCTCACTAGTCTCCACTAAAGCCAAGGGCTCACTAGTCTCCACTAAAGCCAAGGGCTCACTAGTCTCTACTAAAGCCAGGGGCTCACTAGTCTCTACTAAAGCCAAGGGCTCACTAGTCTCCACTAAAGCCAAGGGCTCACTAGTCTCTACTAAAGCCAGGGGCTCACTAGTCTCTACTAAAGCCAAGGGCTCACTAGTCTCCGCTAAAGCCAAGGGCTCACTAGTCTCTACTAAAGCCAAGGGCTCACTAGTCTCCACTAAAGCCAAGGGCTCACTAGTCTCCACTAAAGCCAAGGGCTCACTAGTCTCCACTAAAGCCAAGGGCTCACTAGTCTCTACTAAAGCCAAGGGCTCACTAGTCTCCACTAAAGCCAGGGGCTCACTAGTCTCTACTAAAGCCAGGGGCTCACTAGTCTCTACTAAAGCCAGGGGCTCACTAGTCTCCACTAAAGCCAAGGGCTCACTAGTCTCTACTAAAGCCAAGGGCTCACTAGTCTCTACTAAAGCCAGGGGCTCACTAGTCTCCACTAAAGCCAAGGGCTCACTAGTCTCCACTAAAGCCAAGGGCTCACTAGTCTCCACTAAAGCCAAGGGCTCACTAGTCTCTACTAAAGCCAAGGGCTCACTAGTCTCCACTAAAGCCAAGGGCTCACTAGTCTCCACTAAAGCCAAGGGCTCACTAGTCTCTACTAAAGCCAAGGGCTCACTAGTCTCTACTAAAGCCAAGGGCTCACTAGTCTCTACTAAAGCCAAGGGCTCACTAGTCTCTACTAAAGCCAAGGGCTCACTAGTCTCTACTAAAGCCAAGGGCTCACTAGTCTCCACTAAAGCCAAGGGCTCACTAGTCTCCACTAAAGCCAAGGGCTCACTAGTCTCCACTAAAGCCAGGGGCTCACTAGTCTCCACTAAAGCCAAGGGCTCACTAGTCTCTACTAAAGCCAAGGGCTCACTAGTCTCCACTAAAGCCAAGGGCTCACTAGTCTCTACTAAAGCCAAGGGCTCACTAGTCTCTACTAAAGCCAAGGGCTCACTAGTCTCCACTAAAGCCAAGGACTCACTAGTCTCCACTAAAGCCAAGGGCTCTCTAGTCTCCACTAAATCCAAGGGTTCACTAGTCTCTACTAAAGCCAAGGGCTCACTAGTCTCTACTAAAGCCAAGGGCTCACTAGTCTCCACTAAAGCCAAGGGCTCACTAGTCTCCACTAAGGCCAAGGGCTCACTAGTCTCCACTAAAGCCAAGGGCTCACTAGTCTCTACTAAAGCCAAGGGCTCACTAGTCTCTACTAAAGCCAAGGGCTCACTCGTCTCTACTAAAGCCAAGGGCTCACTAGTCTCAACTAAAGCCAAGGGCTCACTAGTCTCTACTAAAGCCAAGGGCTCACTAGTCTCCACTAAAGCCAAGGGCTCACTAGTCTCCACTAAAGCCAAGGGCTCACTAGTCTCCACTAAATCCAAGGGTTCACTAGTCTCTACTAAAGCCAAGGGCTCACTAGTCTCCACTAAAGCCAAGGGCTCACTAGTCTCCCACTAAAGCCAAGGGCTCACTAGTCTCCACTAAGGCCAAGGGCTCACTAGTCTCCACTAAAGCCAAAAGCTCACTAGTCTCCACTAAAGCCAAAAGCTCACTAGTCTCTACTAAAGCCAAGGGCTCACTAGTCTCTACTAAAGCCAAAGGCTCACTAGTCTCTACTAAAGCCAAGGGCTCACTAGTCTCCACTAAAGCCAAGGGCTCACTAGTCTCCACTAAAGCCAAAAGCTCACTAGTCTCTACTTAGCCAAGGGCTCACTAGTCTCCACTAAAGCCAAGGGCTCACTAGTCTCCACTAAAGCCAAGGGCTCACTAGTCTCTACTAAAGGCGAAAGCTCACTAGTCTCCACTAAAGCCAAGGGCTCACTAGTCTCTACTAAAGCCAAAGGCTCACTAGTCTCTACTGAAGCCAAGGGCTCACTAGTCTCCACTAAAGCCAAGGGCTCACTAGTCTCCACTAAAGCCAAGGGCTCACTAGTCTCCACTAAAACCAAGGGCTCACTAGTCTCTACTAAAGCCAACAGCTCACTAGTCTCCACTAAAGCCAAAAGCTCACTAGTCTCCACTAAAGCCAAGGGCTCACTAGTCTCTACTAAAGCCAAGGGCTCACTAGTCTCCACTAAAGCCAAGGGCTCACTACTCTCCACCAAAGCTAAGGGCTCACTAGTCTGCACTAAAGCCAAGGGCTCACTAGTCTCTACTAAAGCCAAGGGCTCACTAGTCTCCACTAAAGCCAAGGGCTCACTAGTCTCCATTAAAGCCAAGGGCTCACTAGTCTCCACTAAAGCCAGGGGCTCACTAGTCTCTACTAAAGCCAGGGGCTCACTAGTCTCTACTAAAGCCAGGGGCTCACTAGTCTCCACTAAAGCCAAGGGCTCACTAGTCTCTACTAAAGCCAGGGGCTCACTAGTCTCTACTAAAGCCAAGGGCTCACTAGTCTCCACTAAAGCCAAGGGCTCACTAGTCTCTACTAAAGCCAAGGGCTCACTAGTCTCCACTAAAGCCAAGGGCTCACTAGTCTCCACTAAAGCCAAGGGCTCACTAGTCTCCACTAAAGCCAAGGGCTCACTAGTCTCTACTAAAGCCAAGGGCTCACTAGTCTCCACTAAAGCCAGGGGCTCACTAGTCTCTACTAAAGCCAGGGGCTCACTAGTCTCTACTAAAGCCAGAGGCTCACTAGTCTCCACTAAAGCCAAGGGCTCACCCGTCTCTACTAAAGCCAAGGGCTCACTAGTCTCTACTAAAGCCAGGGGCTCACTAGTCTCCACTAAAGCCAATGGCTCACTAGTCTCCACTAAAGCCAAGGGCTCACTAGTCTCTACTAAAGCCAAGGGCTCACTAGTCTCTACTAAAGCCAAGGGCTCACTAGTCTCCACTAAAGCCAAGGGCTCACTAGTCTCCACTAAAGCCAAGGGCTCACTAGTCTCCACTAAAGCCAAGGGCTCACTAGTCTCCACTAAAGCCAAGGGCTCACTAGTCTCCACTAAAGCCAAGGGCTCACTAGTCTCTACTAAAGCCAGGGGCTCACTAGTCTCCACTAAAGCCAAGGGCTCACTAGTCTCTACTAAGCCAAAAGCTCACTAGTCTCTACATAAGCCAAGGGCTCACTAGTCTCCACTAAAGCCAAGGGCTGACTAGTCTCTACTAAAGCCAAGGGCTCACTGGTCTCTACTAAAGCCAAGGGCTCACTAGTCTCCACTAAAGCCAAGGGCTCACTAGTCTCTACTAAAGCCAAGGGCTCACTAGTCTCCACTAAAGCCAAGGGCTCACTAGTCTCTACTAAAGCCAAGGGCTCACTAGTCTCCACTAAAGCCAAGGGCTCACTAGTCTCTACTAAAGCCAAGGGCTCACTAGTCTCTACTAAAGCCAAGGGATCACTAGTCTCCACTAAAGCCAGGGGCTCACTAGTCTCTTCTAAAGCCAAAAGCTCACTAGTCTCTACTAAAGCCAAAAGCTCACTAGTCTCTACTAAAGCCAAGGGCTCACTAGTCTCAACTAAAGCCAAGGGCTCACTAGTCTCTACTAAAGCCAAGGGCTCACTAGTCTCCACTAAAGCCAAGGGCTCACTAGTCTCCACTAAAGCCAAGGGCTCACTAGTCTCCACTAAATCCAAGGGTTCACTAGTCTCTACTAAAGCCAAGGGCTCACTAGTCTCCACTAAAGCCAAGGGCTCACTAGTCTCCACTAAAGCCAAGGGCTCACTAGTCTCCACTAAGGCCAAGGGCTCACTAGTCTCCACTAAAGCCAAAAGCTCACTAGTCTCCACTAAAGCCAAGGGCTCACTAGTCTCTACTAAAGCCAAGGGCTCACTAGTCTCTACTAAAGCCAAGGGCTCACTAGTCTCTACTAAAGCCAAGGGCTCACTAGTCTCCACTAAAGCCAAAAGCTCACTAGTCTCTACTTAGCCAAGGGCTCACTAGTCTCCACTAAAGCCAAGGGCTCACTAGTCTCCACTAAAGCCAATGGCTCACTAGTCTCTACTAAAGCCAAAAGCTAACTAGTCTCCACTAAAGCCAAGGGCTCACTAGTCTCTACTAAATCAAGGGCTCACTAGTCTCTACTAAAGCCAAAAGCTAACCAGTCTCCACTAAAGCCAAAAGCTCACTAGTCTCTACTGAACCAAAGGCTCACTAGTCTCTACTAAAGCCAAGGGCTCACTAGTCTCTACTAAAGGCGAAAGCTCACTAGTCTCCACTAAAGCCAAGGGCTCACTAGTCTCTACTAAAGCCAAAGGCTCACTAGTCTCTACTAAAGCCAAAAGCTCACTAGTCTCCACTAAAGCCAAGGGCTCACTAGTCTCCACTAAAACCAAGGGCTCACTAGTCTCTACTAAAGCCAAAAGCTCACTAGTCTCCACTAAAGCCAGGGGCTCACTAGTCTCCACTAAAGCCAGGGGCTCACTAGTCTCCACTAAAGCCAAGGGCTCACTAGTCTTCACTAAAGCCAGGGGCTCACTAGTCTCCACTAAAGCCAAGGGCTCACTAGTCTCCACTAAAGCCAGGGGCTCACTAGTCTCCACTAAAGCCAGGGGCTCACTAGTCTCCACTAAAGCCAAGGGCTCACTACTCTCCACCAAAGCCAAGGGCTCACTAGTCTCCACTAAAGCCAAGGGCTCACTAGTCTCTACTAAAGCCAAGGGCTCACTAGTCTCCACTAAAGCCAAGGGCTCACTAGTCTCCACTAAAGCCAAGGGCTCACTAGTCTCTACTAAAGCCAAGGGCTCACTAGTCTCTACTAAAGCCAAGGGCTCACTAGTCTCTACTAAAGCCAAGGGCTCACTAGTCTCTACTAAAGCCAAGGGCTCACTAGTCTCTACTAAAGCCAAGGGCTCACTAGTCTCCACTAAAGCCAAGGGCTCACTAGTCTCCACTAAAGCCAAGGGCTCACTAGTCTCTACTAAAGCCAAGTGCTCACTATTCTCCACTAAAGCCAAGGGCTCACTAGTCTCTACTAAAGCCAAGGGCTCACTAGTCTCCACTAAAGCCAAGGGCTCACTAGTCTCCACTAAAGCCAAGGGCTCACTAGTCTCCACTAAAGCCATGGGCTCACTAGTCTCCACTAAAGCCAAGGGCTCACTAGTCTCTACTAAAGCCAAGGGCTCACTAGTCTCCACTAAAGCCAAGGGCTCACTAGTCTCTACTAAAGCCAAGGGCTCACTAGTCTCTACTAAAGCCAAGGGCTCACTAGTCTCCACTAAAGCCAAGGGCTCACTAGTCTCCACTAAAGCCAAGGGCTCTCTAGTCTCCACTAAATCCAAGGGTTCACTAGTCTCTACTAAAGCCAAGGGCTCACTAGTCTCTACTAAAGCCAAGGGCTCACTAGTCTCCACTAAAGCCAAGGGCTCACTAGTCTCCACTAAGGCCAAGGGCTCACTAGTCTCCACTAAAGCCAAGGGCTCACTAGTCTCTACTAAAGCCAAGGGCTCACTAGTCTCTACTAAAGCCAAGGGCTCACTAGTCTCTACTAAAGCCAAGGGCTCACTAGTCTCAACTAAAGCCAAGGGCTCACTAGTCTCTACTAAAGCCAAGGGCTCACTAGTCTCCACTAAAGCCAAGGGCTCACTAGTCTCCACTAAAGCCAAGGGCTCACTAGTCTCCACTAAATCCAAGGGTTCACTAGTCTCTACTAAAGCCAAGGGCTCACTAGTCTCCACTAAAGCCAAGGGCTCACTAGTCTCCACTAAAGCCAAGGGCTCACTAGTCTCCACTAAGGCCAAGGGCTCACTAGTCTCCACTAAAGCCAAAAGCTCACTAGTCTCCACTAAAGCCAAAAGCTCACTAGTCTCTACTAAAGCCAAGGGCTCACTAGTCTCTACTAAAGCCAAAGGCTCACTAGTCTCTACTAAAGCCAAGGGCTCACTAGTCTCCACTAAAGCCAAGGGCTCACTAGTCTCCACTAAAGCCAAAAGCTCACTAGTCTCTACTTAGCCAAGGGCTCACTAGTCTCCACTAAAGCCAAGGGCTCACTAGTCTCCACTAAAGCCAAGGGCTCACTAGTCTCTACTAAAGGCGAAAGCTCACTAGTCTCCACTAAAGCCAAGGGCTCACTAGTCTCTACTAAAGCCAAAGGCTCACTAGTCTCTACTGAAGCCAAGGGCTCACTAGTCTCCACTAAAGCCAAGGGCTCACTAGTCTCCACTAAAGCCAAGGGCTCACTAGTCTCCACTAAAACCAAGGGCTCACTAGTCTCTACTAAAGCCAACAGCTCACTAGTCTCCACTAAAGCCAACAGCTCACTAGTCTCCACTAAAGCCAAAAGCTCACTAGTCTCCACTAAAGCCAAGGGCTCACTAGTCTCTACTAAAGCCAAGGGCTCACTAGTCTCCACTAAAGCCAAGGGCTCACTACTCTCCACCAAAGCCAAGGGCTCACTAGTCTCCACTAAAGCCAAGGGCTCACTAGTCTCTACTAAAGCCAAGGGCTCACTAGTCTCCACTAAAGCCAAGGGCTCACTAGTCTCCACTAAAGCCAAGGGCTCACTAGTCTCCACTAAAGCCAAGGGCTCACTAGTCTCCACTAAAGCCAAAAGCTCACTAGTCTCCACTAAAGCCAAGGGCTCACTAGTCTCTACTAAAGCCAAGGGCTCACTAGTCTCCACTAAAGCCAAGGGCTCACTACTCTCCACCAAAGCCAAGGGCTCACTAGTCTCCACTAAAGCCAAGGGCTTACTAGTCTCTACTAAAGCCAAGGGCTCACTAGTCTCCACTAAAGCCAAGGGCTCACTAGTCTCCACTAAAGCCAAGGGCTCACTAGTCTCTACTAAAGCCAAGGGCTCACTAGTCTCTACTAAAGCCAAGGGCTCACTAGGCTCTACTAAAACCAAGGGCTCACTAGTCTCCACTAAAGCCAAGGGCTCACTAGTCTCCACTAAAGCCAAGGGCTCACTAGTCTCCACTAAAGCCAAGGGCTCACTAGTCTCCACTAAAGCCAAGGGCTCACTAGTCTCTACTAAAGCCAACAGCTCACTTGTCTCTACTAAAGCCAAGGGCTCACTAGTCTCTACTAAAGCCAAAAGCTCACTAGTCTCCACTAAAGCCAAGGGCTCACTAGTCTCTACTAAAGCCAAGGGCTCACTAGTCTCCACTAAAGCCAAGGGCTCACTACTCTCCACCAAAGCCAAGGGCTCACTAGTCTCCACTAAAGCCAAGGGCTCACTAGTCTCTACTAAAGCCAAGGGCTCACTAGTCTCCACTAAAGCCAAGGGCTCACTAGTCTCCACTAAAGCCAAGGGCTCACTAGTCTCTACTAAAGCCAAGGGCTCACTAGTCTCTACTAAAGCCAAGGGCTCACTAGTCTCTACTAAAGCCAAGGGCTCACTAGTCTCTACTAAAGCCAAGGGCTCACTAGTCTCCACTAAAGCCAGGGGCTCACTAGTCTCCACTAAAGCCAGGGGCTCACTAGTCTTCACTAAAGCCAGGGGCTCACTAGTCTCTACTAAAGCCAAGGGCTCACTAGTCTCCAATAAAGCCAAGGGCTCACTAGTCTCCACTAAAGCCAAGGGCTCACTAGTCTCCACTAAAGCCAGGGGCTCACTAGTCTCCACTAAAGCCAGGGGCTCACTAGTCTCCACTAAAGCCAAGGGCTCTCTAGTCTCCACTAAAGCCAAGGGCTCACTAGTCTCCACTAAAGCCAGGGGCTCACTAGTCTCCACTAAAGCCAAGGGCTCACTAGTCTCCACTAAAGCCAAGGGCTCACTAGTCTCCACTAAAGCCAAGGGCTCACTAGTCTCTACTAAAGCCAGGGGCTCACTAGTCTCTACTAAAGCCAAGGGCTCACTAGTCTCTACTAAAGCCAAGGGCTCACTAGTCTCCACTAAAGCCAAGGGCTCACTAGTCTCCACTAAAGCCAAGGGCTCACTAGTCTCCACTAAAGCCAAGGGCTCACTAGTCTCTACTAAAGCCAAGGGCTCACTAGTCTCTACTAAAGACAGGGGCTCACTAGTCTCCACTAAAGCCAGGGGCTCACTAGTCTCTACTAAAGCCAAGGGCTCACTAGTCTCCACTAAAGCCAAGGGCTCACTAGTCTCCACTAAAACCAAGGGCTCACTAGTCTCTACTAAAGCCAACAGCTCACTAGTCTCCACTAAAGCCAAAAGCTCACTAGTCTCCACTAAAGCCAAGGGCTCACTAGTCTCTACTAAAGCCAAGGGCTCACTAGTCTCCACTAAAGCCAAGGGCTCACTACTCTCCACCAAAGCCAAGGGCTCACTAGTCTCCACTAAAGCCAAGGGCTCACTAGTCTCTACTAAAGCCAAGGGCTCACTAGTCTCCACTAAAGCCAAGGGCTCACTAGTCTCCACTAAAGCCAAGGGCTCACTAGTCTCCACTAAAGCCAAGGGCTCACTAGTCTCCACTAAAGCCAAAAGCTCACTAGTCTCCACTAAAGCCAAGGGCTCACTAGTCTCTACTAAAGCCAAGGGCTCACTAGTCTCCACTAAAGCCAAGGGCTCACTACTCTCCACCAAAGCCAAGGGCTCACTAGTCTCCACTAAAGCCAAGGGCTTACTAGTCTCTACTAAAGCCAAGGGCTCACTAGTCTCCACTAAAGCCAAGGGCTCACTAGTCTCCACTAAAGCCAAGGGCTCACTAGTCTCTACTAAAGCCAAGGGCTCACTAGTCTCTACTAAAGCCAAGGGCTCACTAGGCTCTACTAAAACCAAGGGCTCACTAGTCTCCACTAAAGCCAAGGGCTCACTAGTCTCCACTAAAGCCAAGGGCTCACTAGTCTCCACTAAAGCCAAGGGCTCACTAGTCTCCACTAAAGCCAAGGGCTCACTAGTCTCTACTAAAGCCAACAGCTCACTTGTCTCTACTAAAGCCAAGGGCTCACTAGTCTCTACTAAAGCCAAAAGCTCACTAGTCTCCACTAAAGCCAAGGGCTCACTAGTCTCTACTAAAGCCAAGGGCTCACTAGTCTCCACTAAAGCCAAGGGCTCACTACTCTCCACCAAAGCCAAGGGCTCACTAGTCTCCACTAAAGCCAAGGGCTCACTAGTCTCTACTAAAGCCAAGGGCTCACTAGTCTCCACTAAAGCCAAGGGCTCACTAGTCTCCACTAAAGCCAAGGGCTCACTAGTCTCTACTAAAGCCAAGGGCTCACTAGTCTCTACTAAAGCCAAGGGCTCACTAGTCTCTACTAAAGCCAAGGGCTCACTAGTCTCTACTAAAGCCAAGGGCTCACTAGTCTCCACTAAAGCCAGGGGCTCACTAGTCTCCACTAAAGCCAGGGCTCACTAGTCTTCACTAAAGCCAGGGGCTCACTAGTCTCTACTAAAGCCAAGGGCTCACTAGTCTCCAATAAAGCCAAGGGCTCACTATTCTCCACTAAAGCCAAGGGCTCACTAGTCTCCACTAAAGCCAGGGGCTCACTAGTCTCCACTAAAGCCAGGGGCTCACTAGTCTCCACTAAAGCCAAGGGCTCTCTAGTCTCCACTAAAGCCAAGGGCTCACTAGTCTCCACTAAAGCCAGGGGCTCACTAGTCTCCACTAAAGCCAAGGGCTCACTAGTCTCCACTAAAGCCAAGGGCTCACTAGTCTCCACTAAAGCCAAGGGCTCACTAGTCTCTACTAAAGCCAGGGGCTCACTAGTCTCTACTAAAGCCAAGGGCTCACTAGTCTCTACTAAAGCCAAGGGCTCACTAGTCTCCACTAAAGCCAAGGGCTCACTAGTCTCCACTAAAGCCAAGGGCTCACTAGTCTCCACTAAAGCCAAGGGCTCACTAGTCTCTACTAAAGCCAAGGGGCTCACTAGTCTCTACTAAAGACAGGGGCTCACTAGTCTCCACTAAAGCCAGGGGCTCACTAGTCTCTACTAAAGCCAAGGGCTCACTAGTCTCCACTAAAGCCAAGGGCTCACTAGTCTCTACTAAAGCCAGGGGCTCACTAGTCTCCACTAAAGCCAAGGGCTCACTAGTCTCTACTAAAGCCAAGGGCTCACTAGTCTCTACTAAAGCCAGGGGCTCACTAGTCTCCACTAAAGCCAGGGGCTCACTAGTCTCTACTAAAGCCAGGGGCTCACTAGTCTCCACTAAAGCCAAGGGCTCACTAGTCTCTACTAAAGCCAGGGGCTCACTAGTCTCCACTAAAGCCAGGGGCTCACTAGTCTCTACTAAAGCCAGGGGCTCACTAGTCTCTACTAAAGCCAGGGGCTCACTAGTCTCCACTAAAGCCAAGGGCTCACTAGTCTCTACTAAAGCCAGGGGCTCACTAGTCTCCACTAAAGCCAGGGGCTCACTAGTCTCCACTAAAGCCAAGGGCTCACTAGTCTCCACTAAAGCCAGGGGCTCACTAGTCTCCACTAAAGCCAGGGGCTCACTAGTCTCCACTAAAGCCAAGGGCTCACTAGTCTCCACTAAAGCCAAGGGCTCACTAGTCTCTACTAAAGCCAAGGGCTCACTAGTCTCTACTAAAGCCAAGGGCTCACTAGTCTCCACTAAAGCCAAGGGCTCACTAGTCTCTACTAAAGCCAGGGGCTCACTAGTCTCCACTAAAGCCAAGGGCTCACTAGTCTCCACTAAAGCCTGGGGCTCACTAGTCTCCACTAAAGGTCGTAACCTAGTTCATATAGTTACTGTACTGTCTCTACTTGCCTGGTCCCAGACCTGTTCCTGCTAACAGGTATTCTGGTCCCAGACCTGTTCCTGCTAACAGGTTGCCTGGTCCCAGACCTGTTCCTGCTAACATTCCACTCCTTGCTACTCCTTGTCATGGCAAACATGTTGAGTGGAATGTTAGCAGGAACAGGTCTGGGACCAGGCTACCTGTTAGCAGGAACGGGTCTGGGACCAGGCTACCTGTTAGCAGGAACAGGTCTGGGACCAGGCTACCTGGTTAATGCTCTACTGCTTTCTCACTTTTTTTTGGGTTCCCTCTCTCTCTGTTTCCCCACATCCTTTAAAGTTGCACTGTAACCCTAATTTAATTCCCGGCATCTGGAGACTTTACAGAGTGGAGCAAGGCTTCTGACTGTGCCGCAGATGTGTGGTTTGTTTTATGGACGTTATAAGTGTTGGGGAGCGGGAAGGGGGGGAAGGGGGGGAGGGGGGGGGGGGTGTAGGCTGCAGGGGGAGCTAGGTGTGTTGGGGACTGTGGGGGGCTGACTGAGTGGCTGGGTGGAGTTATATTAAATTACTATAGTGGGATGGGGACCTTCACAGCGAGCCGCCACAACAAACAACACCACTGTGTCACATCAATGCCAGTGCGCGTTATAAAGCACTGCACTGGACAGTCACATCAATGACGTTCACGGAGATGGCATTCATGGAAAATGCTGCAGATGTTGGCTCAAGCTTCGATTACCTTTAAAAGGCACATTGTCTGCAGTGCAGGGGTGCTGCTCTGTATCACGCCTTCGATTGAATCCTTTCCGGTCTAAACGTCATTAGTCACATGAAGAACAAGGGGAGTTAACGGCCTGTAGATCTGATGTTACCCTGAACCAGACTACCACACCACAACCTCTGACCAGAAACAGACATATTAGGAATAAGGATTTCTTAGAGACCTTCAGGGTTCCTTCATAATACACACTTTCTGTGTCACAAAACTGCACCTTATTCCCTATGGGCCCTGGTCAAAAAATAGTGCACTGCCATTAGGGATGCAGCCCCAGTGTTCCCTCCCTCTCCACCACACAGGGTGCTGTTCAACATACGGGGTCGCACTTCATAACGGCCCAATTTAACAGTCGGGTTCATAAGCAGTGAGGCAGTGTGTCCCAGAGCCTGACTTGTCCGATCCAGGACATGGTAATTAGATTCACCTGGCGGGTTAGGGTTAAAGGAGACCACCTCCCACCGAACAACAGAATGACACAACACTCTCGCTGCAGGAGGGAGAGAGAGAGAGAGAGAGAGAGAGAGAGAGAGAGAGAGAGAGAGAGAGAGAGAGAGAGAGAGAGAGAGAGAAAGAGAGAGAGTGTTTGAAGTTTCTCTTTAAGAGACAGAATTAGGGGGTAAAACATTGGCCTAGTCCAGTGTGCTATTAAAACCATGCATCTGGGCAATTAACGAGAGCTACCCAAGGTGTTCAGCACGCCATCATAAAAGTTAACAGGTCTGCACTGCCCAGCTAAGTCCTTTTGTCATCACATACACACGGCTGCCTGCCTCTCATCTATGGCTTCGTCCCAAATGGCTCCCTATGTAGTGCACTACTGTAGACTCCAGTCTAGAGAATAAGGTACCATTTAGGACACACATGTCTAATGCACCTGTAGAGTAGAGTCTTTATTATCCCCAGGGGGCCAATTCATTTAGCAGCACTTAGTAAAAACACATGATCACATGACAATAAATATACACCCCAATAATATATACAGCTATGTGCTACTAGAGATTACTGAGACAGCTGATAGCTGCTGGCATGAAGGACAGTATAGACCTGCTGGTTTTAAACCTATCTACGCTCTGAGGGAAGCATCATAAATTCATCAAACAAGGCATGCTGGGAGTCTCTCAGATTGCTCCTCACATATGACTCACGTCTGATACAGGTGAAAGGTCAGTTCAGTTCATACCGATGGTCCTGCTAATTAGCCTGTTCTTACTTTGTCTAGATTACCAAAACATCAGATCATATTGAAAGCAACATTTCTTTACTCTCACCCTCTCTCACGTTGCAACAGCCCAATATAACACACGCACACGCATGCACGAAGACACACACACACACACACACACACACACTCACAGAGTTAAAGACAGTGTTTTCTCCATTCTCCATCACCAGCACCTGAAGGTATAACTTTAGTTCTGCTGTTTACCAGAGGTACTTAACACTGGGCTCAGCCATCAGCTGTAGTTCTGCTGTTTACCAGAGGTACTTAACACTGGGCTCAGCCATCAGCTGTAGTTCTGCTGTTTACCAGAGGTACTTAACACTGGGCTCAGCCATCAGCTGTAGTTCTGCTGTTTACCAGAGGTACTTAACACTGGACTCAGCCATCAGCTGTAGTTCTACTGTTTACCAGAGGTACTTAACACTGGGCTCAGCCATCAGCTGTAGTTCTGCTGTTTACCAGAGGTACTTAACACTGGGCTCAGCCATCAGCTGTAGTTCTGCTGTTTACCAGAGGTACTTAACACTGGACTCAGCCATCAGCTGTAGTTCTACTGTTTACCAGAGGTACTTAACACTGGGCTCAGCCATCAGCTGTAGTTCTGCTGTTTACCAGAGGTACTTAACACTGGGCTCAGCCATCAGCTGTAATTCTGCTGTTTACCAGAGGTACTTAACACTGGACTCAGCCATCAGCTGTAGTTCTGCTGTTTACCAGAGATACTTAACACTGGGCTCAGCCATCAGCTGTAGTTCTGCTGTTTACCAGAGATACTTAACACTGGGCTCAGCCATCAGCTGTAGTTCTGCTGTTTACCAGAGGTACTTAACACTGGACTCAGCCATCAGCTGTAGTTCTGCTGTTTACCAGAGATACTTAACACTGGGCTCAGCCATCAGCGGTAGTTCTACTGTTTACCAGAGATACTTAACACTGGGCTCAGCCATCAGCTGTAGTTCTGCTGTTTACCAGAGATACTTAACACTGGACTCAGCCATCAGCTGTAGTTCTGCTGTTTACCAGAGATACTTAACACTGGGCTCAGCCATCAGCGGTAGTTCTACTGTTTACCAGAGATACTTAACACTGGGCTCAGCCATCAGCTGTAGTTCTACTGTTTACCAGATATACTTAACACTGGGCTCAGCCATCAGCTGTAGTTCTGCTGTTTACCAGAGATACTTAACACTGGGCTCAGCCATCAGCTGGTAATGATTGTTGAAGAGTGACTGTGCTGCTTCTGTGTTAATGTGAGACAGTGGTAATGATTGTTGAAGAGTGACTGTGCTGTCTCTGTGTTAATGTGAGACAATGGTAATGATTGTTGAAGAGTGACTGTGCTGTCTCTGTGTTAATGTGAGACAGTGGTAATGA